>JAJEJO010052750.1:3651-18535 GCA_020662805.1 Glaucomys volans | reverse complement strand
GGGTGGCAAGGAAGGAGGAAGGATAGATAGCATAGAGGGAAGGGAGGGGTGAGATGGGGGTGGGGGGGTAAGAATATAACAGAATGTGTGACAGACATCATTGCCCTGTGTACATGTATGAATGCACAGATGGTGTGACTCTACTTTGTGTACAACCAGAGAAACAACAGCTGTACTCCATTTGTGCTCAATGAATCAGTAAGCAAATAAAAAAAATACAAAAAAAAGAAAGTGAATAGAGTGGCTGGTGGTACAGCACAAACACATGCTTAGTGTATCTGAGGCTCTGGGTTCAATCCCCAGCACCAATACATACACATAAATTTTTAAAATGCCAATGAAAGACTCTGACTAAATTAGTTAGTTCAAGTAAAATAGATGTTAAGCTATCATATCAAGCTCAGGAATTCTGACCTTGGGCTGGGGTTGAAGCACAGTGGGAGTGCATTTGCCTAGCTTGCATGAGGCCCTGGGTTTGATCCTCAGCACCACATAAAAATAAAATAAAGGCATTGTGTCCACCTACAACTAAAAATATATGTATATTTAAAAAATAAAGAAAGAAAGAAGAATTCTGACCTCATCCAGAAGATAGGGCAGGTGGAAATAGGCTGGATGTTTATTTATGGAAAACGTACAATGCGCCAAAAAGCTGTGAATGTTCTAATGTGTGCGTGTGTGTGTGTGTGTGTGTGTGTGTGTGTATGTATGTATATATATATGAAAGCACTGTAAAAACTGAAAAGTTCCTTACAAATACAAGGTGTTAAAAGTTGCAGATAACTCTCCTAGCTTTCCCTTTTACTCCCACTCCCCTTTTCTGGGGATTGAACTCAGGAGCACTTAACCACAAAGTCACATCCTCACCCTATTTTGTATTTTATTTAGAGACAGGGTCTCACTGAGTTGCTTAGTGCCTCGCTTTTGCTGAGGCTGGCTTGGAACTCACAATCTTCCTGCCTCAGCCTCCAGAGCCACTGGGATTACAGGCATGTGCCACCGCACCTGGCACTCCCACCCCTTTTCTTCTGCAACTAGATAGAAGGGGTAGAAACAGAAGGAAAGGGAATACCAATTTAACTCCTCCCCATCTCTTACCTAAACAGAAATGACTCAGTAAAGGTACAGAAAGACTAATATGCAAGATATATACAAGTTCTAAGGGCAATATTTCTTAGTATTATAGTATAGTTAGCAAGAAGACAAAGAAAAAATTAAAGGCACAAATCTTCAAAAGAAATTTCATAATATACATATTATAAAACTATCAAGAAACCATCAAAACAAGTACTTAAAGAAAAGCTGAATCAGAGTTCAGAGACTTTCCTGAGTACAAGAAATATGTGAGACTATTAGGCTTTAATATATTAGAACAGACATCAAATCACCTTTTCAATAAACTAAAACTTGCTTTAAATGAGCTCACTCTATTAAAAAAAAAAAGTCCTCAATTTTTTTTTCCTCAATTCTTATAAAAGAATGGCGGCTCATATTCTCCCCAAAATTGAAAGCATGCCAACATTAAAGTAATTGCACAAAATTAAATTAGTGTGATTATCTTACTTAATCATACCTGAAACTAGGCAAGGGCAACCAACCTGGCAACAGCCAGGCTGCATGACTAAAACCTCCATCCAAATCTGCATACAGCTGCGCCACCTTCTCATTCAGTTGACTTCTGATTTCCTTTCCATGTAAACAATGACTGGCTGTTAAAATTATGAGCTCAGAAAGAGCTTCAAACACATCTAGGGGTTAAAAGAGCATTCTCATTACTATTTCCAAAGTCTTTAAATATTGTTTTCTTAAAGATATAAAGGGATTGTGAAAGAGAATTTTAAAAACTCAAGAACAAAGAAGATCCCATTAACGCAAAAAGTCTTTTGACAGATGATGTGGCTATGCAGAACACAGAAGACAATAAGCCAAATTATGGGACATACCCAGTCCCCTCTGGACATCCAAAACAGAAGCCACAAAGGCATCTCTAAACCTCATTCATGAGCTCTTCCTCATCTTGAACAGACAAAATAGACATTAAAATAAATGTGATTCTCTTATTTCCAGGTCACTACACAACAAAAACAACAAAAAGGTCATTTAGAGCATATGAGGACAAGGAATGGTAGTCTAAGACCCAAGACTGGATTTCTCCCAAGTCAAATGTAGGAAAATCAGGACTAAAACTTGAAGTATTGGCTACATATGAAAGAAAACTATAACCAATTACCCACTGACACATCCCAACATCAGAAACATGCATCCCGCATACACAATTCGATGACGCACACAAGTCATAAAGTTCATTCAACTAATTTCCTATTCCTTAATTCCACATTCACCAAACTTCCAAATAGCATTTGGCTTTCCAATTAGATTTGCCAAAAACAGATCAGTAAATATTTTGGTCTTCGTGATGCTATAATTATGTGTCTCACATGCATTTATTAAATTGGCATTCTAATATACACATCAGTTTCTTGTATAATTAGAAAATATATCAAAACATCTGTATATATTATATTTGTATACATGTATTACACATTAGTAATACATCACCTATATTAATATATTATACATTATTTACACATATTTATTATAGGTTATATAGTTTTATATGTATATGTATATATGTGTGTATGTATGTATATATATATATAAATTATATAACCTATATATAATTATATATACCATGACATATGTTTGTGTGTGTGTGTGTATGTATGTATCTCACATTGACTTTAGGTATCCTAAAAATAAAACCAAGTTTCTAGACCTTTTCTAGAAGCTGAAGCCCAAACCCAGAATGTGAGGGTCTACTGCCCTGTGAACAGATGCTGCTTCCTGCTACAGATATAGCAAGTGCCTCTGAAGGCAACACTTACTGTAGGCCAGTATAAAGACTGGATTCACAGTTGCAACTCCAGGTAATCAGAAAATGTCCCTCTCATTAAATCCAAGGTAGTTCTACATGCATGGTACTCTGCTTTATATATCCACACAAACACACTCTACATTTCTATTCACAGAAAAGTAGAATAATAGGACAAATGTAAAACATTTTGCTTACTTTTTTCTCCACTGTCTCCCCAACTTTCAAAGTATTCCTTTGTTTCTTTTTCAATTATAGAAACATACTGTTTAAAGTGGGCTATATTAAGGCCATTCTTTAACATTTTCTTCTGTTCCAAGAAAATCTTCAAATAAAGAAAAAGAAAAATTAAGGGTATATGGCATTAAAATACATGCTTGTTTTATCATAAGATCTGTTAGGTTATTCTAATGTGCAAACCAATATTCTAGAAAATTGAAAATAAAAAGAGAAAAAGAATTTTTTAAAATTGTATCAGATTTGGGTAACTTAGAGTGTCTATGACTATATCTGAAGTAACAAGTAGGGAAAAGGCCCTTGCTGCCAGGATCCTAGAAAAATCTACTGGGAATCCCTTCCTTCCCACAAACCCTTTTCCTGCTACTCGAGGGCTCCTTTTCGGGTTAGCTTCCAATATTCCAACCCAACAAGATGCCAACAATCTCCCAAAGGCCCATGGTACTTTGCCATTTTTATCCTCCTTTGCATACTCTATTTTATTTCCCACAAAAAAAGTTATCATCCCTCACTGACACTATTTTCCAGAAGTTTAATTTGAACAGTCTGAAAAAATAAATTTATACGACAACTAACGCTAAACCCTCCAGGGCATTTATAGTTTAGAAGGCTAATAAAAATGTGTGGGAGAAATATGAATTAATAAATTTAAGCAGAGGGATTTTCCAAGGCCCTTGCTTTTGAATTTGAGAACCATTCATTCCTCTACAACGCCCCAACACCAGAAACAATATTTTAATGTCTATTCTTAACTACTATACTTAGGTACTGAGTTAAGTGTGTGTGTGTATATATATATATATATATATTTAATTTTTTTTTTTTTTTTTTTTTTTTTTTGGTACTGGGGATTGAACCCAGGGTCACTCCACCACTGAGCCACATCCCCAGCCCTATTTTGTATTTTATTTATTTATCTATTTATTTTTAATTTTTAGATGTTAATAGACCTTTATTTTATTCATTTATTTATATGTGGTGCTGAGAATCAAACCCAGTGCCTCACACATGCTAGGCCAAGTGCTCTACCACTGAGCCAGAGCCTCAGATCCTGTATTTTATTTAGAGACAGGGTCTCACTGAGTTGCTTAGGACCTCGCTAAGTTGCTGAGGCTGGCTTTGAAGTCACGATCCTCCTGCCTCAGTCTCCCAAGTGCTGGGATTATAGGCGTGCGCCACTACACCCGGCTCTGAGTTAAGTATATTAAGAGTCATAGCCAGAGCCTACATCAAGCAGCTGGGCCAGTTATCTAATTCATGTTCTATACCAACTTACAACACTAATTTTTACTTTACATGGGAAAAACACAAACATATCTCACACCTGAAATAGCTGACCTGTGAAGTCAGCAGCTTCTAACTCAAAGCTCTTATGCTAGAATTTCAGAAGGAGTGAGTAGATAAGAAGTTCTTTTGATAAAATAATAGGATTTCCTTGTTACCTTCTCAGAACAAATCCCAATATGCAAATCCCAATAAGAAGTGATTCCACTTCTGTGTGAAGGAAGTCCTTTAAAATTATTTAGCTTCCAAACTGAGGAACAAATTGTTTCTACATTTTAAATGTATAATATTATACTACTAGATAGAACTATTGTAGTAAGAATGGTCTTTACTCAAAATAAGTGTCACTTACTGCATTAGGCACATCATATGCAACTCCCTTTCCAAACACAGGCGTTGTCAGACGGCTATAGACCTCCTCAGCATTCAGGTCTTCATTTTTACTATTAAAAAACAGTGCAGCAGCATCACTCCCCAAAAGGTAAGTGAACGTCTTCCCCACCATGGTAAAACTAAATACAGGTCCATACTAGAAAGAGAAGAGTGCCCACAGTTATATTACAAAAAGATCCACAGCACCAAGATATTAATTTCTTAAATCACACAATACTGAAAAAAATAAAATTCATAAACCTTAAAATAAATTATTTTCATCTTGCCATACTTTCCCTTCCCATCTTTGTCCAATTTATAATTATATTCATCCAGTTGCAAATGTAGTATAAATACAACTTTTTATTCTGCTTTTCTGTTTATATTGAAAATATTTTCATATTATCATTAAAACATTAGATATCTACTTTTTTCTATTATTAGATATAACAATGTTAACTTATACTTAAATTACTTTATCATTGTTGGACATAAAGATAATGTATCAGGGTTGTTTTTTGTTTTGCTTTTTATCATGGACAATTCTGCAATGAACATCTCTATAGAACACCTCTAAAATATACACTTGCCCCTCTGGTTAAAGACAGTTACAGGGTAGCCAAAATATTTTCTATAGTACTTTCTAGTGAAGACACGGGAAGTTTATTTAATTATCAGTTTTACACTATCTCACCAATGCTGAATGGTTTCATTTTACTATTGTTAAATTTTGTTAGGTATTAAAAGTTTTACCTTGAAGTGTTTTTATTATTATTAAAGACTAGGCTCTGGGAATATAATCATAAACAAAAATATTGCCAGACTAAAGTCTTTACCCTTGGAAAAGATGCAAATTTATCAAATAATCAACATTAACAAATACAAAATTACAAATGTGAAAAGTATTACACAAAGGAAAGCAACTCTCTGATGAGAGAACCTAGAAAGGGGGCACCTAAAGAGAAACAGACACTTGGACTGAAACTTAAAGGATGGGCAGGAGTTAGCTTGGCAGTCAAAAATGTACAAAGGGCTTAAAGGAGAGAGAAAAAGAGGGACAGGATGAGATGAGAGTCAAGTTTAAGTATAGTCTACAAAGAGACTTCCTGATTAACATTAAGGAAGTTTTTCCTTGCAAGCACAGGAAGCCTTGAGAGAGTTGTGTTTGATTTTTTAAAATATTTTTTAGTTCTCAATGGGCATTTATTTATTTATATGAGGTGCTGAGAATCAAACCCAGTTCCTCACACATACGAGGCAAACGCTCTACCACTGAGCCACAATCCCAGTCCAGGAGTTTAAAATAAAACTATGTGGGGAAGACACATTGATCTACATACATTTGAAAAGAGCCCTCTGTCTGCTATGTGCAAAGAATGAGGGGATAGAAGCAGAAGGGATTTCAAAGGACCAGTTAGTGGACATGCAGAAATCTGACGATAAGCACTTAGCAAAAGGTAATGGTGAAATAGTGGAAACAGAAGCAGACAGATAACAAAGTCATTCTAGAGACAATCTGCAGACATGGTGGTAGACTGATGGAGAGCAAAGTTATCAAGAAGGAATTTTATCCTTTTAGTACTTTACAAAACTACAAAAAAATAGAGTAGAATAGGACAACCAGGATAGCAGAGAGAAAACTCAGTGGTTAAACATTAGAAATACTGGATTTCAGATGACTTGGAGTCAACTAAGAAAAAGAATCATATGAAAGTTGGACATCCAGGTTTATAACTCAGAGAAGAACTCAAGCTACACATGGCCAGTAACTAAAAGCTACAGGTAGACAAGATCACCTAGAAAACAGAGATGTAGGACCAAACCTCAGAGAACCCCAACAGGAAACAGCCAACCACCTACCTACAACTGAGTTAGAAAAAAAGTAGTCAAAGTCAAAGAAGCCAAGTTCACTGGATTAGTGACATAAAGCTCACTAGTGAAGGGGTGAGAAGAGACTAGAGTGGACTGACAAGTAGGTAAACAGGAGTTGTGAAAACAGCAAGTAGACAAGTCATGGAAGGGGGAGCTACATGAAAGAAAACAGAGGTTAAGAGAAGCTTTGATCTTCTTAAATACATAACACTGAGAATTTTTCAGAGAAACAGGGGAAGATTCCTGTGAGAGAGAAGATATGTATTAAGAAAAGAAATAGTATAATGTTATGGGACAAATGAGGGGTAGAAAGGTTGGCCTCCAAAAGGAGGCAAAAATTTTATACAAAATAAAGATGACAGTACATAGTAAGCTAGAATACCAGATTCTGAAGCCAGACTGCCTAGATTCAAGTCCCAGCTCCTCCACCTATTAGCTATGTGACCATGGTCCTACAGTGAGAAAACCTAACCTCTCTGTGCTTCAGTTTCCCACATCTATAAAATGGCAATAATAAAAACAGAACTCAATTAACAGAGCTGTTGTCAAGATTACTTATTTGCTTATTTATTTCTGCAGTGCTGGGGATTCCTCACACATGCTAGTCCAGTGCTCTATTACTGAGCTATATCCCTAGCCCAAAATTATATGTTATATACATAATTTATATAAATTATACATAGAAAGCAAATAAGTGCCGCAGCTATAATAAATGCGACTTATTTTCTATTATTATGATTATCATCATCATCATTATTAAAAGCATAGGCTCAAAAATCAGACTTTGTGCAAATATTAACTTGCCACTGGCTGGCAACGAGCCCAAGAACAAATTATTATTATTATTATTATTATTATTATTATTATTATTATTATTATTATTTGGTACTGGGGATTGAACCTAGGGGCACTCCACCACTGAGCCACATCCCCAGCCCTATTTTGTATTTTATTTAGAGACAGGGTCACACTGAGTTGCTTAGGGTCTCGCTAAGTTGCTGAGGCTAGCTTTGAACTCGAAATCCTCCTGCCTCAGCCTCCCAAGTGCTCCAAGAACAAATTATATAACCACTGTATCTCAGCTTTGTTAAAAAATTAATATAACTGAAAGTGTTTGTGGTGCTTCAGGGAAAAAAATTTATGTAAAACATCAAATCATGACACAAAGTAAAAGTTTTAAAATTATTACTGTGATAGGAAGAAAGAGAATAGAGACAAGTAGGTTTGTATGTTGAAAACTGAGTTCTCATTGGGGAGCTTTTAATCACTCTAAATAGGAGGCAAAGTTATCTACTTTCATGGAGAGGTAGAAGGATTTAGAAGTTTAGAAAAGTGAAAGTTTGAATTCATCACTGAGATAAGTGGGAAACTAAGGTATTCATAGGAACATCAAAGAACTGTTGAGCAGAATTCAAATTTCATGCAAGGTAGGCAATCAGGAAGAAATTAATCTAGCACAGGGAAGAAGAAAATAAGTAAGTGCCTCCCCCACACACGCACCCCAGTTAATTCTGCCAGACAAACCCAGAAACAAGATGTAAAGGCAAAGAGACTGAAGCTATTAGAAAGAACAATGAAATGATGAGACCCAGAATCAAAGTAGATAAAGCAAGAAACAAGGCTGACAGATGAGAACAGTAAATGAGGACAAAATGGAATCAAATATATAATTAAGTTAAAGAATGGTTATAGTCAGCCAGACATGGTGATGCATACCTGTAATCCCAGAGGCTCAAGAGGCTGAGGCAGGAAGATCTCAAGTTCAAAGCCAGCCTCAGCAAAAGCAAGGCACTAACTAACTCAGTGAGACCCTGTCTCTAAATAAAATACAAAATAGGGCTGGGGGTGTGATTCAATGGTCTAGAGCTCCTAAATTCAATCCCCAGTACCCACCCACCACCATCACTACAAAAAAAAAGAATGGTTATAATCAAAGAAGTTGCACAAGCAAACCAGCAGAAGGCATGTTCTTAGGGGGCCTAAATTAAGATTGTGAGGTACGATAGTTAGTAGACCTACAGTAGGACTGTGGAATAAATAGTTGAATTGATATAGGATAGCTCATTAGAAAAGAGAAGGGCAAAGATTTGAGTGCCCATGGTGTCATGTGGGTCATCCAAGTAGGAATGAAATGACAGAACATGAATAGAGCAAGTTAGAAAACTTCAGATGTATGGTTAAGAATAATGAGGGCCAATTTTACAATTTTAACTACATTCAGTGAAAACAAACTTTAGAACAGTGGTTTTTATACCCAAATTTGCCAGAACTACAGGTTTCCTTAGTTGTTTCTCAGAGAACTACCCCCAGGACATGAGGAGAACCTAAAAGGGTAGGTTTTAAAGGCCTCTCCAATGTCTTAAACCACAGCGGCTTCAATTTTATGATTTCTACACTGTCATAAACATTAGATCACAATTTTTTTTTTCAATGTGCTGTCATTTAAAAGAAAACATTGGGGGCTGGGGTTGTGGCTCAGTGGTAGAGCACTTGCCTAGCATGTGTGAGGCTCTGGGTTCAATCCTGAGCACCACATATAAATAAATAAAAATAAAGTCCATTGACAACTTAAAAAAAGTTAAAAATAAAAAAATAAAACGTTGAAAAGCACTTATCTAAACTAGTTTCTTTTCCTCTAATTATTTGGAAGACTTACCTTCTCATATGCATTTTCTAGGAATTCAATTGGACTTTTCCCAAATGCTATAGCATGCCCAAGGAATGGAATTGGAGAGAAAATGTATGGTGGATTTTTCTGCAAAAGAAAACAAAAAATAGTAAGTTCTCATTTTAAGAGAAAAAAACTCACTTTAGTTTCGTGACCAATTAAATGAAATTTGCCATTAATACTTTAAAAAGTTACCAAGAAGTAAAGCATCCAAAATAACTTAAGAACAGCCAAACTGACAGTATCTTAGTACTATGGTTAAAAAGTTATAACCATATATAAACCATAAACCATAGCTTAGTGGCTATGGTTAAAAAGAAGAGAAATTCAAAACATGGTATAAGATAAATGACTAGAGAAAAAGAATGGTATTGTAAAAATTTTAAATGATTGGACACTATCAAGAATGACCAACATTACTGGTGGCTCAAGGCAACTTTTCTAACCATTAGTAGAAAAAGAAAAAGCAAACAAGCAAGCAAGCAAACAATCAAGCCATCATTTCTTCACTTAAACCACTCACAATTTTAATCTCAGAATCTTGCCTAAGGAAGGAACAGAAAAAGCCAAACAGTAACTTCAGGTATAGAAAGAGGTTGTGGCTCACTGCCTATCTCAAGTGAGGCCCTGGATTCGATCCTCAGCACCACATAAAAATAAAATAAAGGTATTGAGTTCACCTACAACTAAAAAATATATTAAAATAAATACATAAAAGAAAGAAGGGAATTATTTAAGTGACATTTACTGTGTCACATTTCACGCACTGCTCTCTGCAAATGAACTAGATCCACTGACTTTAATTTTTTTTATTTTTAATTTAATTTTAATTTTTGGGGGTGGGGGGTGGCTGTGGTGGTTACTGAGGATTGAACCCAAGGCATCACACAAGTTAGGCAAGCGCTCTACCACTGAGGTACATGCCCAGTCTGACTTTTAAAGTAGACCAATTCCACCTGGAATTTTCTAACATAAAAGGTATTTTAGATGCAGCAAAGTGAAACCCACAGATACAACAGTAAGTTTCCTGGTAAACAAACTTACAGTGATGAAAAAGATGATACTCCTCAGATATTTGGTGGTCTCAAACAGAAAGGAGCACCACAATCTCACAGCACTCCTCAGATAACCAATCTTAAACACTAAAGGTACCTGTCTTTCCAAAGATTTACCACTTCTTCAAAAATCACGTGTGTAGGAAAAATAATAATAGTAACCCTGCCTCCTTCCTGTTATGGTAAGTTATTTTAAAAGCTATTTAGGACTTTGAGCTAAATCCAATGTACTTAGTTTGTACAATGCATTGTCAGAGTCCTTTTCAATTGCTAACGGTGTACTGATCAAAAATATATGGAAGATTTAAAGTGGTAAAAGAAAGCCTGGCGTGGTGGCGCACGCCTGTAATCCAAGCGACTTGGGAGGCTGAGTCAGGAGGATTGCGAGTTCAAAGCCAGCCTCAGCAACTTAGCGAGGCCCTAAGCAACTCAGTGAGACCCTGTCTCTAAATAAAATACAAATTAGGGCTGGGGATGTGGCTCAGTGGTGGAGTGCCCCTGAGTTCAATCCCTGGTTCTTAAAAAAAAAAAAAAAAAAAAAAAAAAAAGTGGTCAAACAAGTTGCTAAATCAGAGAAACCGACATTTTAACACTAAAGCATTTACCACACTCTAGTCACTCCATCATTCCCAAATTTAACACATCCCTCCTGACAGGAATTGCCATTAGGGGCAATGCCATGGCCCACAGGTCCCTGAACCACACAAAGCAGCCTCCTGGAAGACGGCAGGCTACCAATAGCATCGCCATCAAGGCCCCAATACTGCAATAAAGGCCAGAAGAGCCACAGGACTCTCTGGTCCACAGCCAGGGCCGCCGGACCAGACACCACCACTAAGGCCACCATTGCTGCAGTCCATACAGTCATCACTCTGACCACAAACGCAGCAAGCACGACACTGGCCAGTACTAGACACGCGGCCAGAGCGGCCACGACCACCTCTGGAATCACCACGGCCAGCACGGCCCCCAGCAAGGCCACAGCGGTCACGACTGCCACAGCCGCCAGCAGCAATGCCTCACCAGCGACAGGACCACTAGAGGACCGCCTCCCGAGCCCTACTAGCCTGGCCAGGGAGAGGGTCAGCGCCGTGAACACGACACATTCCAGGCCTTCCGCCGTCGAGGTGGTTGATCTCCGCGCCCTGATCCTGTAAGGTGCACGTACCGCCCCGGCTGGCAGTGGGACCAGGTGGCTGACAGCGAGGCGGAACAGATAAACCAGGCTGAGCGTGAAGGCGCAGGCGATCAGCAGCGTGGACAGGAGGTTGCCTCCAGTCACCCGCTCCATTGCCTGTCCCAGCACGGACCCGCCAGCCTGCAGGAAGCCCAGCAACACCATCCTGGACGCCGCTTCGCTCCACCGGAGACACTGGAGACCGAGGTCGCCGCCGCTCCTTGGAGCAGACCGAGCGAGAGCAGCTAACAGGGCGTCAGGAGGCCGCCAGACCTCAGGTCTCCTACCAAACCCAGTACTACCCACACCCACCTCTCGCCCGCGCGCCACCACTTGCGTCACAAAAAGGGGCGCGGCCTACCGCTGACCACGCCCTCAGAGGTGCTCCACCAGGCCGAGGTCTCCTTGCGCCAGAGATAGGACTTGAGGAAGCAGGCTGCGTCTGCGACACAAGGAGCCCATGGGTTAAAGAGAAATCGGCTTAAGAGACGACCACTCCCTAAGAACTGCTGGCCACCCGGGGCCGCGAGCCCGGGGTGCGGCGAGCCGGCAGACGGTGCTGGAGGGGCTCCGCGGAGGGATCTCGGGGCGGGAGGTA
Source organism: Glaucomys volans (assembly GCA_020662805.1). NCBI lineage: Eukaryota > Metazoa > Chordata > Mammalia > Rodentia > Sciuridae > Glaucomys > Glaucomys volans. Next base: position 6,400 of record JAJEJO010052750.1, on the reverse strand, counting down.
CGGCTACCGGCTGGTGGCCGCGGCGCGCTCTGTGATTGCACGGCGCGCGCCTGAGGTGATCTCAGCCTATGTCGCGTCAGCAGGCTGAGTGCTTCGAGCGCCGCCCCCTGCCTGGGCTCGCGGAGCGACCACGCCCAGCCTCCCTCAGGTACGGGTTCCTGGCACTCGGAGACTACACTTAGTAAGTGCTTGGAACTTGGAGTTGTGAAAAGCGAGTACGTGAAGAAGCCAACAGCACCCTAGGGGTGGAACCTTGAGGTCAACCCCGCCCCACTCCAATTAAAACCCGTTTGACAGGTATTGATGTCTGACCATAAAGTTAACAAATGTCATTAGGTATGTCGTACTGCAGTAAAACAAGTCTTCAAAATAAAATGTAGATGTTATAAAAAGTAGTGGTTTGTACGAGGCCACATTTCCAAGAATGCCCGTCTTTCCAAGGGTCTATTATCCAGATAGATTTTGAAGCCATCACCAAATTGATCTCATTCACTCCTGTGATGTCGCATAAGCTCCAAGATGACCATCAAATTGAACCGTTCTTCCAAATTATAACTCCTGATGAGATGCGTTTGTTTATTCAATCAAGGTTAAGAGCTAGGTTTTGGGCTAAGCCTAGTGTTACAGCAGTGAGAAAACTGCAAGGCCCTCGGGGAATAAATAGGAATATCCAATTGCCTACTAAATATTTCTACCTAGACATCTAACATCCTTCTCAGAGTCAGTAAATCTAAAGCTAAACTCCTTATCTTCTCCCACCCCTCTGCCAACCAGCCCTCCTGTAGCCCGTGGAGGAAGTACACCGCTATGAACCCTGCTTTCCTCCTCCTTCATGCCTCACATGACTAATCAGTCATCAAATCCTATAATTCTCACACTTAAAAATTTCTCTATTCCTATGCCACAGCCTTAGGGTGAGGCCCTCATTCTCTCTTGTTTGCATTACTGCAATGTAGCTGGGCTTCCTACCTGTAAGCGCAAAAAGGAAAAAACCAGCGGTAGACCTCGAGGGATTCAGAGAAGCCTTTATTCCTCCGCAGAGTCATTCAGGTCCACTTTCCTGATGGAAAATGGCCCCATTTGGGTCCACTTTCCAGATGGAAAAATGGCCGTCAGTTACAGGGGGGATCCTGATTTTATAGGGTAGGAGGAGGAGGATGTAATCATTGTGTAAGTGCAGTTTTTGACCATCAGGGGCCAGCTGTACAGGTTAAAATTAGATGCTGAGGGATGAGTGTTCAAATCTTGCCCAATGTCATTCAGGATTAGGTTGACCTGGGGAAGGTCAAGATTTAGGGCCTAGCATTCCATATCCACCCTTTTCCCCAGGGCCCATTTTTATCAGGAATGCACTGGGAGAGGTTTAATGGTTGATCAGTCTCCTTTCCCGTTTCTCAAGCCACACTGTCCCTTATTTTTCTTGGGGAGTTATTTTATAGGAATATTATTTTCCATAACCCTTCACTACCTCCAGGCCTTTCTTCATCCTGACACTTCTTAGAGTCACTAAAGTGGGTTTGGGCCATAACCCCAAGAGACACAATCCTGAATACCATAACCCCAAATGTTTAAAATCCTAAAAGATCTAAAATCCTAAAAGATCAAAATCCTAAAAATGTAATTCTGGAAAAAAAAATGAAAATTCTTTAAAACACATTTATTTATATTAAAAGGAATTTGAGAAAAACAAGACAGAACACTTCATAGACCTCTTTACAGAATAAAATAGTCAATAACATTTTTGCAAGCGTAAACATTTAGGTATACTAATGACAGTTGCACTGGTGTAACAATTCTTAGCAGATGGATGGTATTCATAAAAAAGTTTTAAAAAATGAATTGTATAAATGAATATCATTATGGTTGGTAATTATGTACACTCAACTTTACAACTGCTGTTATCTGAAATACCATAATGATAAATCAAGTCTTGATAATGAAGCCAGAATTGGACAAGAAGTTAGTGCAGAAATAAGGAACCTGGTCAAATTGAGGAATGGAGGCCATCAGAGTCTGGGAAGTTGGAGGTGCCCCTGGGAGATTGGAATGTCAGTGTCTCCAGAGTCCTTTTGATCACCAAGGTTACCTGCTTAACTGCCCCTCCCAAAAAGCTGCAGGCAGGGAGTTGCTAATTAATGCCCCCTGGGCCCCCACCTGAATCTCCATGTGGCCCTTTCCCCTGCCATTTGCATCTCACCTTTTTGCTGTGTCACCACTGCCCTATGCAGGAAGGAGAGATAAGGGTCAGAGGAAGGGGCAGAACAAAGAAGACCCTAACCATGGTGGTATCAGAAAGAGATAAGAGTTGGAAGAAAGAGTAGAACAAAAGAAGACCCTAACCTGTAAAAGATGTAGGATGTTCCAGAACACCAGCCATGGCCCCCCTTCTCCCTTCCGGGAGAAGTTTGTGTTACTACTTTTAAATAAAGCCTGCTTAATATGCTTGCCTTGGCTTGCTTCTCTGGCGTTATACTTCAACACCTGAGGAAGCAGAACTCCTCACCAGTATATGGCGGTATCAATAAGAGTGGTCAAAAATCTTTACGGGTTACCAATTACCACTGCATATGCAGTGTGGTTCAAAGAGCCAAGATCTCAAAGGACATCTCTTCATTTATTGAGAAAGTTTCAAGATACCTACATACACACACATTTACACACAAAGTCAACATGTAATATGCTTTGGCAGAGTCTATTTTGGAGGGAAAAAAAACTCTCTTAAAAGTTGTAAAACTCAAGAAAGGGCGAG
>JAJEJO010052749.1:43293-103916 GCA_020662805.1 Glaucomys volans | reverse complement strand
AAGCAGCCATAATCTGGAGCCTGCTGTTCTTAGGGTGGAGAATAGAAGCCAGAGGTTCCAGGCACATCACACCAATAAACTTAAAGCTTCTAGTCAGAAAAGACAAACAGAATATTTACTCACAGCCAAAGGCTCAACATGTCAACTAGCCAAGGACAAGGATAAGGTCAACAGTGTGAGTCAGTATGGAAAATATGGGTCAGGAACAAAGAACCTTCAGATGGTATTAATAATACTAGTAAAATCTATCACTACTTTGGTCTGAACGTTGGTTTCCCTCCCTAAATTCATATGTTGGAACCTAGTACACAACGTGATAGTATTAAGAGGTGGGAACTTGGGAACGTGATTAAATCACAGGGATTCTTCCTTTTGAATGGAATTTTTGTTCCTTATTAAAGAAGTGCAGGGAGCTGTCTTGCCTCTTCTGCAGGTGAAGACACAGCAAGAAGGTTCTATCTGTGAGAAACAGGCCCTTGGTAGACATCAAATCCTTTAGTGCCTTGCCCTTGGACTTCCCAGCTTGCAGAACTGTGAGAAATAAAGTTCTGGTGTTTACAAGGTGCCTGTTTGTTTTGCTTTGGATACGAAATGTCCCCCAAAATTTCATATGAGGCAATGCAAGAATGTTCAGAGGTGCAATATTAATTAGGAGAGTTGCAATCTAATTGGTGAATGGCGCTATTTGATGGATAAATAATTTGAAAGAACTACTTACTGGCTGTTAACTGGAGACAGGTGATGTGGTTGGAGGAAGTACATCACTGGGGGGGATGCCATTGGGGTTTATAGTCTGCCCCTGCCCTGCCCACCCCATGCTTCCTGGCTTCCATGAGGTGAGCAGCTTTCCTCTGCCATGCCCTTCCACCATGATGTTCTGTCTCACCTCTGGTCCAGAGCAATGGAGTCAACTGACCATGGACAGAACCTCTGAAATGGTAAGTCCCAAATAAACTTTTCCTCCTCTAAGTTGTTCTTGTAAGGTATTTTGGTCACAGCAATAAAAAGCTAACAAAACAGGGAGCAATTTCCACTTGCTGCTCATGATGTTTAACTACCAGACCTCTGATCCTTGAAGGGGGCAATTTGGTTCCCATGTTATGATTTTTCCCACTTAGGGGGCCAGTCTCATCATGGGTTGTTCTATCCTCAAGGCTCCACTGTTCCTGAAAGGTGTAGGGCAACGACTAGAGACTTCCAGTTGGCACTCCATGGGTCTGGAACTGGATGTTGAAAGTGCTGGCAATTAAATGTCCTTGCCAACCTTGAAAAGGACTTAGTTACTCTAATGTTGGTGTCCTCAGTCTTGAAGGGGAACCGTATAGGTTAGGTAAATGTAGGGCTAATACACCTTGCATCACACTGCTTATGTGATTAACATGATATGTGCAGAGAGAGAAGGAATCAAACCCAAAGTTGAAGGTAATAGAGGGACAGTCTCAAAACAAAAACAGAGATGCCAAGCTTTGTCCCACTTTGAGTTGCCCACTGGGCATCTGCAGACCCAAGAGATGAGTCGGACCTTTCAGCAAAGGTGCTATCCCTGTTACAGCCCCTCATTCATCAGGATTCAGAATTCTGGAAGTTTCCCCATCTTTTATTCTCTTGGCCCCCAGAAACGATCAGTTACCGTGCACTGTCTTTTCTGCTCCCTAAATACCTTGGTGCCCTCTGCTGGAGGGTCTCTCTCCTGGATTCTGGAGTAACATCCTCAGGAGTCCTCACAATTCTTGTTGACAACCTGCCAAGCCACTCTCCACCCTGTAAGCAGAGTCTCTTTCTCTAATTCTCATCTTGACTCTTCCCTGACTAAATGGCTCGTCACTACATTCACGTGATAGTCCACACCTCCACGCAAGGCACTGACGGCTCTCCATGGTCTGACTGCTACTCACCTCTTCATCCTCTCTTCCTGTTACCCTCAACACACACAGCCACGCTGAACCCCCATAACCAGGCTCCTTGAGTCTGTGCACCTTCACAATCACATGACTCCTCAGCCCTTTCTACCTGGCCACAGCCCTGGCTACAGGGTCATGGCCGCTGGGCTCTCATCATTCCCTTTGCTCTCCTGGACCATGGAAAGCATCCAAATGCATGTTAATTATTTGCTTACCTGCCCATGCCCCTAAGGAAAGTGACCCTGGAGGACAGGGCTTTTAGCTTGATCATCTCTGCAACCTCAGTATCCAACATAAGACCTAGCACATGTTTGTCAAAGAAATGAATGGGACCCAGAGAGGTCACTCATTTCCTGAAGGTTATTTACTCACTCATTCAATAGATGGTGATGGAGTGCCTGTGAGTGTCAGAACTACTCTGGGCACTGGGGAGGCAGCTTTGAACAACACAATCCAGAAGCCCTGCCATGCGAAGCCGGCATTCTAAGGGACCGAGCTGTATTCTGGGAGCATTCATCACCTACACATCCTAAGAGAAAGTCCTTCTATTTGTTCCCTTGTTCATTCATTTCTTTATTCATTTAATGAGCAACTCCCTGCAGCTGTTCTGGGCTTTTTCACATCACAGACACACACACACAAATCAAGTACTTGTTTAGTGTCTATGTCTCCTCCCCATCTCCCTTTCCCTCAAAAAATCATAGCCAATGCAAGTTGCTCAGTAAATATCTGTTAAATGCCTGGTGTCTGGGCACATGACTGGGGAGGAAGGGCTGGGCAGGAGAGCACCAAGTCTGCCCTCTCAGGAGGTTCCAATGTCACTCATCTTCACTCACCCTTCATCACATGCTCTTATTTAGAGAAAAATGGAGATACTTCCCCGGTCAGATATTTTTAGCAAACAGCACACCTTTAACACCTCAAGAGCTTGGACCACCTTACTCCTGAGTCATGGAGGACCCTTGAAGTCACATTGTCAGACCCTCTATCTCAGAGACAAGAGGAGAGGCCCAATAGGACAAGAGAAGCAACTAGGACCCTTTGACACAGAAGACAAGGGTTCCCCTACACGGGGAGTCATAAGTCCCAAGGGTCCCCTCAGGCTCCAGTGAACTCTTTCCAAAGGGAAAATTCCTGAAGTTCCTTTTCCCCTCTGGAAACTCTGGCACAGAACTCTGTCTGTCCCCAGTGGCGACATGCATGCCATTGTCATTCTGCAGACCCCATCTGGGGTTTCAAATCCCTTTATGTGGGAGAAGAACAATTGGGCAATTCTCCCAGCCTAAGTCCTCTTTGAAATTGATGGGAAATCCATATCTAATTCCAAATTCTTCCCTCAGGCTTTTGGGCTTCCTCACGACTGAGTGCCTGTCCTCATGCTCTGATTAAGGGGCGTGTAATGGAGCCTTATGGGGTGTAGGCAGCTTGTATGTTTGGGCTCCTCAAACTGGAAAGGGCATTAACTGCCCTGTTCCACCAATGAAAAAGCTGAACCCCAGGTAGATTCGTCTGCTAGTGCTGCCCCAAGAAAATAGCACAGACTGAGCAGTTTGGACAACAGAAATCTATTTTTTGATGTTCTGGAGGCTCAAAGTCCAAGGTCAAGTGCTCAATAGAGTGGTTTCTTCTGCAGTCACTGTCCTTGGCTTTTCCCTGTGTCCTCACTTGGTCTTCCTTCTGCAAGCCTGTCCCTAATTTTTTTTTCCTTGGTATGTCTAAACTTCCTCCTCTTATAAGGATACCAGTAGTCTTAGATTAGGGCCTACCCTAATGACATGTTTAACTGAATTACCTTTTTAAAGGCCTATCTTCAAATACAGTCACATTCTTAGAGAACAGGGTTCCAAGCTTCAACATATGAATTTGGGGAACCACAACTGAGCCCCTAGCCCTAGGGAGTTCCTAGGTCCCCCCAGGTCTTTTGTTAAGTATTCCCAGCTCAGCATTCAAGCCCCAGATGCTGGGGTCAGATTCAATGCTGTCCCTCCCAAGACACTCTGTCCCCAAGACTCTATTTTATTTTCTTCACAACTCCTATCATTTTCATTGTGAGAACAGCCACAAGCTGTTTTTTCTTTCTTGAAGAAAATCCAAGCTCCTTATCTTAGCTAACAAAGCCCTAATGGCTGTGGTCCCCACTGCACTTGGCAGTTCATTTCCGTCACCCTGGCTTCTTTCTGTTCCTTGAATATGCCAGCCTTCCCCCACACACAAACCACCCCCCATTATACTTTTCCATTCCTTCCACACAACACATTTTTCACTGGAAGGCTTTGGGCCTCTCAAATTAATCTTAATTATCAGCTCTTCAGAAAGACCAGCCAATTTAAAGCCACCACCACTGAGTTGCACATAACTGGACCAACACATCTGCACCTTCTGCAGAGCAGGCCTGACATTGTCCCGGGTACCAATTCACTGGCTTGGTAATGTTCAGGTCGGCCTCCCCCCAACCCTACCCCACACCAAGAGGCAAAGTGACAAAAGAAAAGTGGCTTTTTCTGTCTTGTTCACAAACATGTCCTCTGTGCTCAGTCTGTGCCTTGGTCCATATCAGGCACTCAAAAAATTTATAGACTGAATGAAGAGCTAGACCAGAGTATCTTAATGGCCACATTTTTGACAGTTTGAGCCAGTGTTATATGTGGCACATTTGTGTCCTCCAAAATTCCTGTGTTGAAACCCTAACCCCCAATGGGGTGAATATTTGGAGGTAGGACTTTTGTGAGGTCATCAGGTCTAGTTGAGGTCATGAAGATGGAACCCCATGACAGGATTAGTGCCCTTACAAGGAGATGAAGGGACCAGAGTGCTTCCTCTCTCTGCTATGTGATGGTACAGGGAGAGGATAACAGTCTACAAGCTAGGAAGTGGTCTTCACCAATTATGTTGATGTCCTGCCTTCTTGGCCTCCAGAGCCATGAGAAGTAAGTGACTGTTTTTGAAGCCACCTAGTCCATGTTGTAGACAGCCCAAACTCACTAACACTGCCAGATAGCTCTTTGAGTTATAGTGAGTTTGTCTTGTGAGTTGTAGAATGTTTAGGAGCATCTTTGGTCAGAACCCACTAGGTGACAGTGACACCCACCTCCCAGCTATCACAACCAAAACTCTTTCCCAACATTGGCCAACATTCCCTATGAGCAAAATCACCCCAACTCATTAGGTTGTAAGCTCCCAAATGGCAGGAAGTGTGTCAGGAACAAACAGACACCTCATATGCACCCAGAGTAGATGCTCAATCAAGGTTCACTAAAGAAAGAAGGATGAAAGTTTCTCAAGTGGCTACAAAGAGGTCAGTTCTTCCAGACCCATTTGCTCACTAGAATTTGGCACTAACTATTCACATGAACTTAAATAACTCACGTCATTTCTCTAAGCCTCCACTTCCTCATCTGTTAAACAGAAACATCAAAAATTCCTACACTGTGATTCTTCTTTCTAAACCATCAAATATGATACAAATGTACTATTAATTATTTATTGATTCCCCGAATGTGCATTCCTACTCCCACTTATTAACTCCTACCTGAAATAGCTTCTAAAGAGTGTGTTCCTCCCAATTCCCAGAGCCCAGTTTTCCTATTTCTCTGACCCTTTCCTCTCTAGGAGTTGGGGGCACTACTTGGATGTTGTAAATTTGTGGCCTCCACTCCACATATTGTTCATTAAGCTGAGACTCACAAATGAGGTCACTGTCTCACACAGTTTTGGGGAAAAGGTCAGCCCTGAGCAATGTTGTCACAGAGAGACCTGTTGGGATGCCCCTTCCTCACAGTCTTCAGAAAAAGCATTTTCTACCTTAAAATTAACCTTCTTTCATGCACCAACCTTTCCTCAAGAATCTTCCAGACAGAATTGGTCTTTTCCTCCCTCAACCAATCATACCATATTGTTTATGTCCTTAGCCTTGCCCCTCTGAAGGTACCTTGTATCAGAGGAGTGGAGGGATCTTCAATTCCAGCTCGAGTGTGAGCAGCCTGGGGTCCAGCAGTGCTGGGGCAAAAGATTATCACAGACTCCCTACCTCCCCCTTCTAGCACATCCCAGGGGGGAAAAATCGCTATCAGAAATAGGATCCTCTCAGAATTGTGAAAGCACGTGAAATCTGCTCCTTAAATTAGGACAGACAAGTCACATTTCTAAGAACTCTAAAACAGTATAATTTACAGTATGCATTTTTTTCATCAAAGCAAAACCACAACCACATGCAAAGCAAACTCAGAGCGCCATCTCATGGAGAAATGGGCCATTGCCCCAGCAGCTCTCGCCCTTCCCATGGCACCACACACTTGCCCCCACATGGGGATATGGGGGCCTGGTTACCTGCATGTCCCAATCAACAATGGCATCTGTCTGTCAGCCCCCGCCCCCTCCCCCTTGTCAGCCCAGACCAGGGCAGCAGCCTTTGCTGCAGCAGTAAGGTCTGAGATGAATCTTGCTGCCTGCAGCCTGGATTCCATCTCACTGGGACGACTTGGGCTCACCATGTGGCCTCTAAGCCACAAAAGCCGTAAGTCTGGCCCCTGACATATGCTCTGGCCATTTTTGGGCCCAGGTCCAGTGTCGGTTTCCACTAGAGTTCAATGTTCTCTAAACCTGAGCTTTCTGCCTGAAAACCTCAGGCTGCCCTGCCCCTTCCCAGAGCCTGCTAGGAAGAAACTGATTGCTCAGAGCCAGAAGGTCTGACCAACATCCTGACCCCCCACTTGAGGGTTGCCTCAGAGTCAGAGGGGACCTCCTGTCTGAACACACACCTGCCCAAACTCCCAAGAGCTTGCCACATCCTGGGGACACTGTGGGTTCAGTCCCTACATCGCCCTATAGGGCAGTTAGTTTCCCGGCACCCAGGTGTTATCATTAGCCGTTCTCTCCATCCCCAGGGCCACGTCCTCACAAGCTCCACAGGCCTCACACACATGCCTGAGTCAACAGGTACTGTGGGTCAGGTGTAAGACAATCGGGTCCCTGTCTGCTCTCCTGAATGCCCACTGGGATGGATCAGTGGTCCATTTTGCCAAGCCAGGGTGCCCAGATATTTGGTCAAACATTATTCTACTGTTTCTATGAAGGTGTTTGTTGGATGAGCTAAACATTCAAATCCGAACTTTGAGTGAAGCAGATTACCATCATAATGAGGGTGGGCCTTGTCCCATCACTTGAACAAAGAATGATCTCCGCTGTGCAAGGAGTTCTGCCAGCAGACTCTCATTAGACTCCAACTGTAGCTCTTCCCTGGGTCAACAGCCTGTCTGCGCCCCCTGAAGATTTTAACTTGTATTTCTACAATCATATGAGCCAGTCCCTTGAAATGGACAAATCTCAATCTCTCTCTCCCTCTCCCTCTCTTTCTCTACATACACACACACACACACACACACACACGCACACACACACATGCACACTGTTGGTTCTGTTTCTCTGGAAAATCCTGGCTACTATACCCACCTAAACAGACTAGATATTATTGTTTAAATTCAACTAATCCTGAGAACCCTCACCCCACTCCACCCCCCAAAAAAACAGTTCTTGACGACTACCAAACTTGGGCAACCAGTTGGGATGTTTGAGCTAGAATCAAGACATATAGAACCAGAAACTAATTCTTAATCAAAACTGCATAATCTCTGTCCATCCAACATGGCGCAGCATACCTTTCACCCCCCACACCTCTCCACACCCACCTTCTAGTTCCTGTCTTCCTCTGACCATAGCCCTCTCCGTTCTATCTTCAGCCCTGGTTCAGAAACAGAAATAGGCAACATAATAATGACATTGACTAGGTACATATTCTTCAATAATCCTGTTCAGTGCACACTCACACCTTCCTCAGTTCACAGATAAGAAATAGGCTGGGAGAAGTCCGGAAACTGACCCAAGATCTCGGAGTAGGCTGAGTGTGGGTGACCAGGACCATGAGTCCAGAGCTCAGTGCCCACCAAGCTGACTCAGCCAACACCCTCTCAAAAACAGCTGTTTTCAACTTTGTATTTTGCAAAGGGAGTGAGGGGAGGGGAAGGGGTGAGGGAATGGGAAGGACAGTGGAATGAGGCGGACATTATGACCCTATGTACATGTATGATTACTCTACAGGTGTACTCTGCACCATGTTCAGCCAGAGGAAATTGTGCTCCATTTGTGTGTAATGTGTCAAATGCATTCTACTGTCATGTACAACTAATTAGAACAAATTAAAAAATAAAAGAAAGAAAGAAAAAATAGTAGCAAAAAACAAACCCCAAAAAACTGTTTTCAGAAACTCAACCTGGTTTGTCCATCTCCAACCAACGATGGCAAGAGCAGCCTTCCGCAGCACCCTGGGGGCTGTCAGGGTTCACCACAGAACACAGGCACACACATGTCAAACTCATTGGGTTTCCGCAGCAGAATAACAACTTTATCACCCCAGCGTAACCAGAGCCCCCACGCAGCTGCAGCCAGAGCAGTAAATCGAAAACGGAAATCTGATCCTAACACACCCGTGTTTAAACCCCTTTTGTGGCTTATGGACCTCCTGCCTCTTGTCAGTAGTTTCCCTGGGAGGCAGAGCGGGGCTGAACCTTCTGATGGTGATCAGAGGCCACACTGGAGTGGGAAGGAGGTTAGGCAGGGCTGGGAGCCCAGTTGGGCCAGGTCAAACGAGGGACCTTGGGTGGCATGACGGAGAAGAGCTGCAGCCACATTCATTATCTGAGCAAGAGGATGAACCTGGCCCAGCTTCTCTGTGCCCTTCCCAATCTTCCATGTGTTATGTCATCATCCTCTTTCCAGAGAGACAGAGCCACTAAGCTTTCCCTCATGCTTCCTGCAACTCAGGTGGGGAGGGATCTGATTTCTGGCTGTAGGTGAAAGGGTTACTCTCAGGCCAGCCATTTCTCAGTCCAGCCTCATATGGGAATCAGCAGCTTGCAGGCTGGCTCGGGAGTAATTTTTGGCAAGAGGGGGACAGAAGGAGGCCAGGCTTTCTGCCAAATTCTGTTCTTGTGAAAAATCAGTTCACCCATTCTGACCAGACGTATAAAATGGTCTGTAATAAACGTCTCCTAAAAATATTGGGGGAATTTTTCCATCTTTACATGCTAAGGTTATGAGAGAGTCATTGAAGCACAGAATTAGTCATGCAAGCTGCGAAGACCAAATATCTAATCAAGCCAAAAAAAAAAAAAAAAAAAAAAAAAAAAGGAGAGAGAAAAAAAGAAATGTCAGAAAGCTCGATTCCCTTCATCTATATTGCTTTCCAGGTGTCACAAAGGCCAAAGATTAATTTCATAAATCTGTTTGAAAAGTTGAGAGGAGAGCACTGCAGGATCTAACAGCTTGGGAAAGATACCAGCGGATACAGTCACAAACACAGCCTCAGTTAGACAATCACACCCAGCCCAGGAGGATACCTGGGAATGGAAATGTGGGTGCCGGATAGGCCCCAGACTTCTTTGAAATAGGAGACCAAGTGTCTTAAGGGTAAGAAACTTATTAAGGAGAAAACAGCCAGTTATGAGCAAAAGGAGGCATCCTGATCCAAAGTTGTTTCTTTTCCAGACACCAGCAGTCTTCAAACAGGGCTAACTAGGCATGAAGACCCCCTGGCCTATGTGGACTTGAATAAATTAGTTCTACAGCAAACAAGTTCCAGGTCCACAATTATCAAACGTGTAGTCTCTCATAAGATGGATCTGTGTGAGAAAGCACCTGAGACAGCGAGCCAGGTCTCCTCCCCAGCCCTTCCCCTGTTCCTAATCCATTCTGCAAAATAAGACACACTTCTCCACCATATAAAGATGCAACCCGCCCAAGGGGCCAAAGGGACAACTCAAAATGCTGGTAGCTGCACAGCCTCCACGAATAAGGAAAAGAAGCTCCCACCCCATGTTTATCACTAATAAAAGCATTTCCAATAGTCTTTTACTTCCGTGGTAATATGGAAAATTTACAGTATCTGCACATATGTTATTTTGATCAATTGTGAACTAATAACTGTAATAACTCAATCAAAAGATATTTGTTTTGAAACTTTGAGCTTCAGAGTCACACCAAAAAAAAAAATCATTGAATTTTTCAACATATTTTCTATTGCAGAATTATTTCATAGGTTGATCAATAAACACCACCAAGCATAAAAATGTGGTGTTGCAATAAGAGAAAATTCTGTGATAGGACTAGAATGGAAATGTGATATTAGATATGAAAAAACTGGTGAAGCATTTTCTACTACTGAATAAAAGCCTATTCATATTATTTTCTTTAATTTGATGATATTGGATGTCAAATGACTATGACTTCTATGTGCCACTAGACTCATTTAAAAGAGTGATGTACTATTTTATATTAAAATGTTCAATATTTATGATAGGTCACAAGTTTCATCCTTTGAAGCTATTTAAATTTATGAAGAAAAGAATTATGTCAATTTAAGAAGTATGTAACAGGGTATATAATTTTTCAAAATATTTTTGGTATATAAAGGAGCAAAAACTTTGAAGACCATTTCTTTTTAGTTTCTTTCTGGATGAGCCATAGAATTGGTGATAAAAAAGAAAGAATTCTGCACTTGGAACCCTTTCCTGCTACTGGCTTGTCAGTCTGAGTAGTATAGAAATAAGCAAGACATTCACTGTTCAGCAAACCAGTTTTCTCTTCCTAAAAACAAAGTTCATGATGTTCCAATACTCTGCCTCTGGAGGAGGCCATGTGATTGGTTGGAGCCAATGGAAGGCAAGAGACAGGCACGTGTTCTTCCAGGCCAAAGCAACTGAGGCAGTATGCTTTCCTTGTGCTTCACTCTTCTCTGCCTGCTGAGGTCACCAGCCCAGACTTGAAGCCATCCAATAAACACAAGGTGGATGAATTTCTGAGTCACTAGAATGATGACCCAGAAAGCCTCCTCACCAAGGAGAACTGTAGTAAACTGTGCAAGTAAGAAATATGTATATTCGTGTGTATGAATGTATGTGTGCATATGTGCATGTGTGTGAGATCATGGATTATCCTGAGGTATACACACTCATACCCCTGGCTATGATAGGATTCAGAAGTGATGCATTTGAAGGCTTGCTCTCCTCTCATGCATGGGGTTCCCTTTAAACCACTACTTCCATTTCCATCAGTCTGAATTTCAGACCATCATCAAAATGGTGGCAGTGGTGATACTTCCAGTTACCAGTTGATAGTCCCATTTCCCCAGGTGTTGAACATCAAAGAAATGCTGAGGCAAGCATAGAAAGCAAATTTTATTTAAAGAATGGTGACACAGATTTCTCTGCAGAGAAGGGGACACAGAGCTGGTATCCAAAGAAGTGGGAGTGTCCTGCCCCTTTTATAAATTTTAGATTCTCTTTGTTCTTATGCCCTCCTTACTCCTTATCTCCCCCCACCCTGCCAGTGTCGTGGAATTCCGGGGTGGGGGTGGGGTGATGGCCAAAAGATGGGAATCAAATGAGCAAGGGGAAAGGGCCAAATGGTGGAGGAGCTGGGAGGAAGGGAGCCCAGGGGGTGCTCCGTTAACAGCCTTTTGGGAGGAACAGTGTAGGCAGGTAACCCTGGTAACAGGTGGAGGAAGGCTCTGGAGGTATGGTCATCTCCATTCCCCAGAGACTGTCTCCATCTTCCCAGACCCAAATCAGTTTTTATCTCTCCTATTCAATCCAATCACTTATCTACACAAATTGCCTGCCCTTAATTCTTGCTTCAGCAGTAATTACTTTAGTTAACTCATATATTGATCAAATTCCTTTAAGTAAACATTCATCTTAATTCATGACTGAAACCTAAGCTCTGTTGCTTAAAGACTCCTAACACAGTCATAGTGAAGTGCATTGATCTTTAAATTCCAGGTATTCATCTTATTAACAAGTTATCTTAAAAAAAAACTATGCAGGTTATAATTCACATTGTGACAGTGATGGGCATTATTCTTTCTATCTACCAAATACAATTTGAACACCTTAGCATGGTGTGGGGGTTGATTTTATGGGTCATCTTGCCCTGGGATGCCCAAATTATCAGATTAATCTCTGGATGTGTCTGTGAAGTGTTTCTGGAAGAAATTAGCATCTGAATGGGTGACTGAGGAAGCAGGTGGCCCTTATCCCCCAATCCTTTGGAACAAAAAGGCAGATGAGGGCAGGATTCACTCTGCCTGACTTGAGAGCCAGCACATCTACCTGCTCCTGCCTTGGTGATCCAGGCCTTCATACCCAATTGGGATCTGCACATGGTGCTCTGGCTCTCAGACCTTCAAACTGCATCAACAGCAGTCTTGGATCTCCAGCTGCAGACAGTAGATCAAGGGACCTCTCAGACTCCATCATCATGTGAACCAATCCCCCATCATATACATGCTTATGACAATATTGTACATATACACACACACACACACACAATGTGTAGACCTAATACATTGTGGCTCTCAAGGCTGTTCTCAATCTGATCACAATCCACTCTACCGACATTAGTTCTCAAAACTATGCTTACATTCCTTGTGTTCCAGCCAAAATTAAATTTTTTCTTTTATTTTGTTTAGTAGAATCATCATTGTGAGGTAGCATTTATAAAGAGCCTCAACCTTTCTGCCACACATATGAATATTTTCCAAGTTAATCTTACAGGAAAGCTTTTAGGAAATAGTAGTGCCAGGTTTAAAAAAAAAAAAAAAAGTCATAGAATTTGTTTGCTTGTTTAATAAAATTAAACAAATGTCAGTTTGCCTTTAGTGGAAGGACCTTCTTGGAGCCTGTGATAGGCTAATATTTAGTTAGACTGTGGCATTTTCCAAGGCTTCTTGGCTTACGGGCCTTTTCCTCCTGGGTACCTATTCACACCTGCAGAGTGCAACCTTTCTCAGCAGCTTCTGAGGACGCGGCCACCTTCTCTCCAGGCCTTTCCTCCTGCTGTTCTTTCATAGTGAGTGCTCCCCCATCCTCCAGACCCGTATCTCCGTGGGTCCAAAGCTTCCCCATCCTCCCAGGTACAGCTCCCCACTCATCTTTCCCCAGATCCCCCTCCTGCTTATCTGCTTCCTACCGCATCTGTTCTAGAGCTCTCCTCACATTCTCCTTGGTCAATTCTACCATACACATCCTATCCCCTTCACCAAATGGCAAACAAAACCAAATATTCTTGGTAGGTGCTCCTCAAACATGTTTTTTTGGTACAGTATATGCTCAAAAATTTTTTCTATGGTAATGATTGACATTTCAAAGCATAAATCAACAAAGTTGAACTTCTAATGATCTAACACATCTGGTCTGGCTTTTCCATTTATTAAATGACCCTAAAAAGTTTGCACAATTCGATATGCACTAGCATGCCGTGTCAAAGCCAAGTTTTCCTGAGCAGTCACTGGCAAGTAATGCCGTGGAATATAGGTTTAAAAAGAGTCACTGCTTCATGACTTGAGTTTAATGTGATTCTGGCTACAAAATAAGTTCATGAGTCACAGCTTTCTCTCCTATGGCACCAGTAGCCACCTTGCACCATGTACTAATAAAGAACTGTCATCCCAAGCAGCAACAAAAGAAAGATCAGGTTCTGATCCATGCTGAGTTCTTGGAATAGCTGGGCTCTCTGAAGCCAGGCTGATACAGCAGAGTGTTTGTTCTGGCCCTGAGCACAACATGTTCAAAAGAGGACCTCACATTTTCCCTGCCCTTCAGTTGGTGTAATAGCTTAATAGTCATTCTGATCCCATCACCTGGTGGGTGTTCATTGAGCATAACTCTATGTCTAGCACAATCACTTGCACCTGACCATGTCTTTTCAGAAAGGTAACTCTCAACAAAAGTAGTTGTATAAAGAAATATGCAAAAGTGCCTGTTTTAGAGTCTGCTATGCGTCTGTAACATACACTGATAAGGGCGTCAGAAGCAGCAGTCCAATTGTACTGTGGGAAGAAATGCTCCCAGCTGAAATTCCTAATTTGCTCCACTCCTTTTCAATTAGAAATGACTACAGACTAATTTTGGCCAAAGACGGTTAGCAGAATGTGTGAGGCTTCCAGGAGGATTTCTTAAAAGGAGCTGACTCAGTCAGGAAGGTCACCCCTTTTGTCTTCTCTTCTGTCATCCATTCTGCTGTCTGATATGCTACTGTAACCACAAGAACCCCAACCGCCATCTTGGACCACAAGGTAATCTTGTGATGGAAACCTTGGAACAGAAAGATGGAGGCTGGCTAACAACACAAAATTTATTTTTGTGCAGTTCTGGAGGCTAGAAATCCAACATCAGAGTGCCATCATGGTCAGGCTCTGGCGAGGGCTCTCTTCCTGGCCAGCATATGGCCACACACAACACAGAGAGAAAAAGATCTCATTCTTCTTAGTATGAGGTCACTTATTCTATTGGATTAGGATTCCACCCTTATGACTTCAGTTCACCTTAAATTACTTCCTTAAAGTCCTGTGTCCAAATTCCGTCACATTGATGTTAGGGGTCCAACATATGCACTTTGAGGGACAAAATTCAGTCCACGTAAAAGCCAGGCTTAGTTCCTGGCCCTTGGAATTGACAGATTCATGGTTCATTACAAGTTGGCCTGAATATTAAAGTAAATCTCAAACCAACATTGTCTGGTCCAGATAGTAAACTGTCCCTGTGCCTCCTATCTACTGGCCATTGCTCTTTTGCTTTGTTCTGGGATTGCCTGTTCCACACGTCCTCCACAGAGTTTTGACAGCTACTTCAGGCCCCTTGACTTAGGCAACTGCCTGGTTTTACCTACTTGCTTCTAGATTTCAGTCTCCTAGATTTCAGCCTTGTTCACAGTTCTTTTCTCTACATGCTATCTTGGTTGTGAGGGTCCCCTGATGACTCAGATGAGAAAAATTCTGTGCTATTATATTTAACACTGCAAAAACCCTGTCCACAAACTCGACCATTTGCCTTAATACCACTCTAGAGGGAGCAAATCTGGTCATCTGCGTTATGGATGTGTGGATGCCAAGGTCACTACCTAAAGTTGTACAGTTGTATACTGCAGCATTCAAGATGGTGCCATCCACATCATATGCTGTCACTCATTGATGTGTGATCTATGTAGAAGTCACCCTGTCCTCACTGTTCAGCAGGCAGAAGTCAGAAAGGACCTAACAACACTGCTGGCCCATGGAAAGGGAGGAAAAGAGAGCAGTGCTAACACTGTGCACCAAGGGGGTCATTGATAATTGAGCATTGAGAGGGATAGGTATTATCAGCATGCAGTTTAGGACAGTTGTAAGGTTAGATATGAAGGAAAATCATTACCAACATTCTAGTATTAGTGATAATATAGTATTATATATAGTATTAGTGATACTATAGTATTAGTGATAATACTAATTATACATAATTACTATAGCACATTCATCTATGTTTCTCACTTAATATAACCCTTCTGAAGTAGAAGTTATTAATATAATTTTATACATAAGGAAACAAAAACTCAGTCTTGAAATATTTTCCTAAGATATGTTAGTCCAGAAGAGGAAAAGCCAGGTTTCAAGAGATGGGGTTTCCTGTCCCAAAGCCATGCCCCTTCTACTGTGTGTTCACATTATTCTCATCTTTGTTTTATTATTAAGGAAAATCAGAAAAATATTTCCATACATTTTCCCAAGATCAAGGACAGAATATGAACTTTGAACCCAAATCTGGATCCTGGGTTCCCTCCACCACCAGCAGGTTACATTTCTCAAATTGCTCTTGCTCACATGACCTTCAAACTAATTCACTTAACCCCAATTCCAGAGTTATTTTCCACATAGAAAGAGCATCCTAAAAGGAGTCGAACCATAAAGATCACAGGAGCCCACGAAGATGAGGAAGCTCATTTAAGCACTTCTCTGGATTGCGCTAGTTCCCCTTCCATTATGTCTAACCGCCATATTCCCTGAACACACTCTCACCACTCAGTGCAACACAAGGCACAGATTCTTGCCACAGAGGAGGGCACACTCTGCCTGGGGAGAGGAACGTCAATCAATGCAATTTGGAGCCAGCTTTAATTCACCGGTAAAGGTTTCCTAGAGGACACAGTCAAAACAATCTGTGAGACATTACTCAGTTCAGAAGAAAGAAGGGCAGGATGGATTATCAGTGTTCACCATGGAGCTGTTGATGGTTAAGAATGGGGCAGTGTTGTTATCAGCCTATAGCTTGATGGCCCAGGTACACCCAGGTGGGACCCTTTCTACTGCTTAGAAATCCGAACTAGAGAGCAAGGTGCAGGACTATCCAAAAGAAGTATCTGGAACAGGGACAATTACACTTTAAACACCAGAGGACTCTTCTGTCTTCTCTCTACATCTCCAAACACTCACAAACTTATATGCCTGTATGTACATGTGCACGCATGCATGCATACACACACACACACACTCATACACACACACACACACACACACACACACATACACACACTCACTCTTACAAAGTCAGGTCAAATGCAAGTCAGGAAAACCAGAAAGAGCAGGCAACTTACACAATGGTGATGGGTAGGGAGATACAGATGTTAACCCAGGACCTGGGTGTCCTGCAACTTTGCCTTATGTAGGAGCTCATTAGAGGAAGATCATTTTTATTGGACTTGATGAAGATGGAATCCAGCATGGCAAGGGGAGTGAGCTCAGAGATTGAAGAGAACCTAAAGATTGAACCACAGGGTCAGAGCTATCACTCACCAGCAGCGCTGATGTGCTCCAGCCAAACCCCCAGCTTCCTGTTACCTGCCTTCGCAAAGCTGAAAGGAGGACCTAGACAGCATGTGTGGGCAAGAGCAAGGGATGCCACACTGCATGTGAAATGTGAGAACTCTTTCCCCCAAGATCAGGATCAGGTTTTCTTTTTGTTTGTCTATTTGGGGTTTTGTCCAGTTCTCTGTCCTTGGCAGTTCTTGTCTTGGGGACATGGCCTTTGACACCAGACTTTTTTAAAGTCAAGGTCTATGTACCTACCAGTCACCCCCAGTGTAAAAATGAGGTCCTGAAAGGTAGATTTTTCACAAGTACATGGACAATTCATGCCGGAGTCATGCTGAGAATTTAAGGTGCAATCTTAGGAGACAATCTTTCAAACACTGTAGAAGATTGTCTTTTAAATATATTTTAAATAACAGCTGCCACCTGCTACCTGGAGTCACCACCCCATTTCTCAAAACTGCTCAATAGTGTGGAATCTCCCTTGGACCAGCGTATTAGGTGGAATTGGGTTGACTACATATTACAAAGAAGCTAACAATAAGTGCATATTGCTCACCAACATAAAATAAGCCAACAGCAAACTATCTAGGGGTGGTGAATGTTTTGGTCAGCTTTTTCACTGCTGTGACTAAAAGATCTGACCAGAACAACTGTATGGGAGGAAAAGTTTATTTGGGGGCTCACAGTTTCAGAGGTCTCAATCCAAAGACAGCAGCCTCCATTTCTCAGGGCTTGAGGTGAGGTTGAACATCATGGTGGAAGAGTGGCAGAGGGAAGCAACTCATACGCTGATCAGGAAGCAGAGAGAGAGTCTCCACTCTTCAGACACAAAATATCTACACCCTAACCACGCCCCCAATTAACCTCTTCCAACAGCCACACCCCACCTGTCTCCAGTTACCACTCAGTTAATCCCATAGGTATTAATTCACTGATTAGATTGTGGCTATGGCCCAATCATTTCTCCTCCAAACCTTGCATTGTCTCACACATGAGTTTTTGGGGAACACCACATCTAAACCATAAAAGTGAACTAGCAACACAAATTCGTCTAAAACTCAGGCTTCCACTAGCATGTCATGCCACCATCTCAAGGCTAGCTCTGATCCTCAGGGGACAAGATGCTTTGCTAGAGCACTGCCAGCCTACACCTTTGACAGTAGACAGAAGGAAAAATAAGAAGGAAGGTACACCTCTGCCTCTTAAGGACCCTTCCTGAGCTTACTCTCAAGCTCATCTCATTGGCCTAAACCAAGAGAATCCACAAAGACTAATGTGCTAATGGAATTTGAAGCAAGAAGAATGAGAATTAACTGAGAGGAGAAACAAGAGGAAACATCCCTGGCAAACCCTAGAGGAGGAGCTATGGAAAGCTAATGCATGGAAAGAGCTCCTGGGCCAGTGGTGATGGAAGATAAGCTGAGGAGCCAGGTCTGGAGGTAGGGTGGAAGAAGCATCTGATAACCAGTGTAGACCTCAATACCCATATCCTTGTTGTTATCATCCACTCAATCTACACGTTGGTACCTACTGTATGGTATGAGCTAGGCTGACATGAGGGAGGAAGAGTGACCCAGCCACTAAACTCATGAGGCTTACCCTTCAGAAGGAACGGAAAGCAATGGGCCATGACAGGACAGAGCAGCAAAAGTTCCCTGCTATGGAAGTAGCACCTAGAGGAGACTGGAGATGGGAGGTAACAAAGGCCATCTTGCTGCAAAGCCAAGTGGCACAGGGCTAAAGGGAGAGGCTCTGCTTTTCCAGGGTCCAATCCATCCCGTCTAGCTGTGCCTGCTGATGGCAGTCATCATCTCTGTACCCAAACTCCTGATCTGTGAAATGGGGACACTAATAATAGCAGCAGCTCCCTACCAGGACTGCTAAAGGGGCCAGGTGAGATGCCCATGAAGCCTTCAGCATGGTGTCTGGCACAGATACACTCCCTACAGAGGGGCTGTTAAAAACATGATTACTACTGGTGTTAGCTAAGAGGTAAGGAAAAGCAAGAGTTGCTGGGATAGGGACCAGAGAGATGTTCACACAGAAGGAACACATCTTCTAGAGACCCGAGGCCCAGAGAACTGGAAGGGAAGGGGGACAGGGTGGGGAATATGAGAACACACAGGGCTTGCAGGCCACATGAAGGCACATGGACCCAAGCCAAAAGCAATAGGAAGCCAGCCGAGCAGGGGAGCTGACATAATCAGGCTTTCATCTTAGAAAGACTATTGACTGCTGTGTGATGAGTGCATGGCTGGAGGCAACATGGAAGTCCAAGTGCCAATCAGAAGGCATTGCATTAACCCCAGGTGAAGCTCAATCCAAGGCACTAGCCGTGAAGCTAGACGTAAGGAGATGGATTCAAAAGATATTTAGGCCAGGAGCAGTGGTGCACACCTATAATCCCAGCAGCTCAGGAGGCTGAGGCAGGAAGATCGCAAGTTCAAAGTCAGCCTCAGCAAAAGCGAGGCCCTAAGCAACTCAGTGAGATCCTGTCTCTAAATACAATACAAAATAGGGCTGGGGATGTGGCTCAGTGGCCGAGTGCCCCTGAGTTCAATCCCAGTACTCCTCAGCATAAAACAGATACTTAGGAAGTTGAATATAGAGGACTGATGGCAGTCATCATCACTGTACCCAACCTCATGGTGACATCCACCTGACACATGGGACATGCACTGTGGACAGCTTCTCCACACAGAGCTTGGAATTTGTTCCTGAGTCCATCATGCCTTGTCCCTCAACAGAGAGAGCCAGACTGTTGCATAGAAACAGTCTAATTCTTCACCAGCAAAGGACATGTATAATTTCTAGCTGGGAGAACAAGATAATAACCAACCAGATAAAAAATGACTCAGGAATTTAGTACTAGGAACTGAACCAAAAATAAATCTGAAGGTAAACAATTCTGCATGCCGTCCTGGTCTAATGAAATGCCCCAGTTCAGCCCCACTCGAAGCCCCAAATAAGTAATAGTGTTGTCCATGTGGGGATCTGTTCAAAATTTATCCCCCCAGCTAGGACATTTTTAGAGATGAAAGTGATTTTTATTAATATTATGTTAGAACAATAGGCAGAAAACTGGGACAACCCAAGATTCATCCTTTCCAGACACACACACATGCGCACACACTTTGGCAACAATAGCCTCTGACTTCTTTCTGAGGAATCCCTACCCAGTGTCTTTTGGGACTGTAAAGGCAAGTGCGGGTAGAGAGCCCCTGGTCCATGCTAGCAGGGCTGAAGCAGGACTTGGAATTTGACCAACAAGGGCACAGACATTCCTGATTCCTAGATCCCTGGCACCATCAGTGTATCTGTCTTTTATAAACCAACTTCTCCAGTTCTTCCCATCAGTTCTGTGAGCACCAGAAAAAATTCCTTTTACTCTGTTAAAAAAAAAAAATCCAATTGATACAATTACCATAGGCATTAAAAGACTCAACTCTGAATCTAAATTCTACCTCCAACATTCACTAACTCTGTGTTCATGGCGTTAGTTTTCTTACCTATAAAAATAACACAATGTCCATCCTACAAAATAGTTTTAGAAATAAACAAGATGATACATGCCAAGCACGGTACCTGGTTTGGGAGTAGCCATCAGCTAATGTTTACTTCCTTCCAATCTTTCTTCCATCCAGCCAACACTGTGTGGAGTTGATTTTAATGTCAAACCAATATTTAGAGGAAGTGATCACTGGAATGGTTTTAAGCTCTTGCAAGCCAAGCCAGATCATAATGCCCCACTGAAGTTGAGCTGTGCTTTGGAAAATTTAAGGGAAAAAAAAATAAATGAATGGAATTATGCAAAACATCCCTATGGGGAAGGATAGTCCAGGTTACACTGCAGCCCCAAAGAATCCCCAAATTTCAGTGGCTTTTAACAACAACATTTATTTCTTGCTCACATGCATTTCCATTAGGAGTTGACCAAATACTCTCATCTGGTCCATCCTCACTGGGTTTATTACTCAGTGACATATAACAGAAAAACAGAAGTCACAGGATATATACTGGTGTGATTTGAGTAAGGCTTAGACATGTCCTACAGGGGTTTATACATTAGAAGCTGGGTCCTCAGGGAGGCAATGTTAAGAGGTGGTGGGACCTTTAAGGGGTGGGGCTTAGAGGGAAGCTCTGGCTCCCTGCCTTGCCAGGTCATCTCTCCCTCTAGCACACACTTCCACCTAAGGGCATCGACCCCACCCCGTGTGGCTGTCTTAGGAAGAACTCCTTTTTGTTGGAAAAACCTCAATTTTGCTCTTAAGGCTTTCAACTGATTGGATCAGGCTGCCTAATCTCCTAACAGGGAAATATGCTCTACTCAAAATCTACTGAGTAATATTAATAGAAATATTAATCTCTTCAAAAAAAATAGCTTCGGGCAACATCAGATTCATGTTGAATCAAATCGCTGGGCACCATGGCCTAACCAAGTCCACACTGAAAATCAGCCCTCCCACACAAGCCAAAGGGTCAGCTGCCATCTCAGGTTTGCCTGCCACTGTATCAGAGAGAGAGAGAGAGAGAGAGAGAGAGAGAGAGAGAGAGAGAGAGAGAGAGAGAACAGGGCCAACGCACTGGCTCTTGACATTTTCTCCCAGGACTGATCTGCATCACTTTAGCTCACATTTCATTGACCCCAGCAAGTCACACTGCCTTGCCCAAATCCCTTTTTCCCTTTTCTTTTTTTTTTTTTTTTTGTTGTTGTTGTTGTTGTTTTCTAGGGGACCTTGGCGGGGTGTTCTTCAAGGAGGGCTGGTTTGTGGTGTGCTATTTGCCATGTTGTTTCAGTGCCAATGCAGAGCCTCACAGGTGCTAGGCCCATGCTCTGCCTCTGAGCTGTTTCCTTAGTCCACACCCACACCTGACTTCAAAGGGATCAATTAAGTGTCAGACCATGGGCTCAGCACAGAACCATAATATTAGCCTTAATAAATACCCAGGTGCCAAATCACACTTTTTTTTTTTTTTTTCAAGACAGGGTCTTGCTTAGGGTCTCACTGAGTTTCTGAGGCTGGCCTCAACACCCCCCCCCCCACCTCAGCCTCCTGAGCAGCTGGGGTGACAGGCGTGCTCCACGGTGCATGGCTGACCATCATTTTTAGGAACAGTACATCCACCTTAGCCCTTCCCTTCCTGACTGTGCTCACTGATGCTCTCCATTTCCTCAATACACAGAAAATCCTTTGATGGAAGATGGGACAAAGGACAGCTGTTGATGGAGCACCTCTCATTAGTCTTCTTACCACAGGGCTCTGAGTCACCTATTGGAAAGTGGTCCGTGAGGTTCCAAAGTGCCCTGTGGGAAAAGCAGCCTGCCTCCTTCTCTGCATCTGCCCTGTCCACTGGGAACCCGTGAGACAGAGGGACATATTTCTCACAAGCAGGAGGCAGAAGTGGGGCAGATGAAAAGGGGCATCTAAATTACGGTTTCTGAAAGGATTTTTTAAGCATCTTTATCCTGCTCTGGGGCTTGTGCCAGTTGTGTCTCCTGGGTTTGCCTAAAGGAAACTCAAACAATTTTTATGGAAGAAGGTGCACAATCAGCTCAGGAGGCACCACTTTCCCATGTTCTGCTTATAAAAAGTGGATTGGTCAACTTATTTTATCTTTCTGAGGCAGCCAAGCCCAATTAGCAGCACTGGCCACAAATAGTCCATACTTCTCTTATGAAACAAAAGGAAAAGAGGGTCTCATCACAAAGGTAGGCAGAGTCAAGCTAGGTGCTTTCCTTCTACCCCACTTGCTGGCTATCGGTGGCTTGGACAACCCACTGAGAAGGATGGAAAGAGCGTGTGCTGCTAAGGTGACAACCACACAATACGAGTCCCACTTCTTATGGTGGGTAAGGATTAATAATGCCTATGAAGGACTTGGTGGCCAGCCACTGCCTTGCTTGGTGGACACAGATGCTCTTATAGGCAGTGCTGCTCTTGGCTGCATGTAGCTGCTCAGGGCTCAGCTCCCAGTGGTGGACAATCCAGGGCTTGACTCTGGACTCAGGTATGCAGAAACTGGGGACCCTGGGCAAGTTTCTTAGCCTCTATCTCCTTCCGCATCCTCATCTCTGAAAGAGAAATAAACATAGTGCATAGTGCCCACCACACAAGATCTCTACGAAAGTGAAAACTTGATATAAACAAAGCATGGGGAAGAGCAACGGGCCCAAAGTGTCTGAGGAACAAATGCTGTTAGATGCAGCTAAGGGAATCAGGCCCTGCCCTACCATGGTCTCTGCCCAGTTCTTTATAAAATATACTATCATTTTAGGGACAGTAGTTTTCAAATTCTCCCAAGGATCCTAGGTAACCCCAAAGGAGGAAAGGGAGAGTGACACACAGACCCTTATCTCTCCCGTCACCATGAAAGTCCTGTTTTTATCAGTTTCTGAAAAGGAGATAACTTCACTATCTAAAAGATCCTACCATGGAATAGAATAATATTTGAAAATCAGTTCTGTGTCACTGCTTACCTGCTCATGCTTTAATATTCATTAAAAAAATAAGTAGAAATAACCATTTATTCTTGATTCTTTTAGTCAATCAAACATAGATTCTCTTTTCTTTTTTTATTGTTTTTTCATTCATTCATACATCTTTTTAAACAGGTCCCCAGCCAGGTTCCCAGGTTACAACATCAGACAAACAACACAGATCCTGGGACCTACCGATCACTTTCCAGCAGGAGGGACAGACAAGGGGAAAGAGGATACATATGATAACCCTATTTTAGAAGATGAAGGAAAAGAGAGCACTCAAAATCTTTTGTGGTCAAGAGCAACTTCTGGAGAGAATGCTGTGTAAAGCGAAGATTAAAGAGCTGGTATGGAGGAGGGCAGAGGGAGAGGGGGCAAGTTTTTAGATTTGGAAGCCGGAAATTAAGATAACATGGTAAATGTACGAATGTGAGTTGTTCAGCATTGTGCCTTCACATGGGAGACAGCCCAATGAGCACCCTTGCTTCATTTGCAAGTTGCAAATTCATTTAATGATCCATTCAAGGGCCTGGCACCCCAGCATATGCCCTCCAAGGGGCAATTTTCTGAATGGTTCTTGACCCTTCAGCCAGGCTGCTCTTGTGCTGCTGGGACTTAAGGCACACGCTGGAGACCCCTGCCAGACAGAACACGCTGCAGCTGACACAGCTCCCCTGCCTGTCAGCAGAGCTTGCCTCACTGTCTCCCCAGAGGGGCCAGTTCCTGAATGAAGTCACTGAGCTGTGGAGAGCAGGCCTTTGCAAGGCCGTCAAAGTCAAGCTCTTCCCCAGGCTTGGGCTAGGAAATGTGAAATCTGCTGGTCAAGTTCAAGCTTCTCCAAGCAGGTGAAAGTGTGAATGTTCTCAGATTGTGAACAAGGCCATGACTCATTCTCACTTCAGACACCCAGCATCCAAGCCCAGAGTCAAAAGGTTCACTTCATGCATCGAAGTGAAAATCAGATGCAGGCCTCACCTCTGGAAGGAACCTGGGCATATAACTAAGGTAGAGAAGTGTTGCTATCCTATGATGATAAAATCATAATAATAGCAATAGCTAATATTTACCAAGTGCATAATCTGTGCCAGGTACTGTCATAAGCACTTTGCAAAAATCAAATCAATTCATTACAGACACTGGAGTTAAAAATCCTACTACCCCAATTTTAGAAAAATGGAGAGATACCCAGAAAGGTCAGAAGTAGGAGGAGATAAGAGGTATAAAACTACAAGGAGTTTGCAACACCTGATAAACAAAATAAATATCCATACATTTAAAAAAATTGTCTTTTTTACTAGAATTGACTGAGTAGACCTCAGATTACTCAGCACACTACCCAGAGGCACTGACAGCATATCAGCCCTGACAGAAGCTGGGAGGATGCCGTGGTTGTCAGGGAGAATGCATTCAGCTAGGGGAGAGTAGGAAAGGTTTGGGGAAGTGGTGACCCCCAGGATCCTAAAGGATGTGCGGAGATACAGGACATCAACCCAGGTTAAGGGAACAGGAAGATGCAAAGCATAGAGCAGGGAATGTTGGAGCATGTCCAGGGAAGAGCAGGAGCATGCACCCCATGGGATTCCAAAGTGGAGCATCAGAGCTAATCAGAAGCCTGTGACCACTTCTAATGCAAAGGGGCTGTTATGGTTTGGATATTATGTGTCCCCCAAAAGCGCACGTGTGAGACAATGCAAGGTTCAGAGGGGAAATGATTGGGTTGTGAGAGTCTTAACCCAATCAGTGAATTGATCCCCTGATGGGATTAACTGAGTGGTAACTGAAGACAGGTAGAGTGTGGCTGGAGGAGGTGGGTCCCTGGGGGTGTGCCTTTGGGGTAGATATTTGGTGAGCTGAGCTTGGTCTCTCTCTCTCTCTGCTTTCTGAGCATCATGAGGGCTGCTTTCCTCCACCCCACTCTTCTTCCATAATGTTCTGCCTCTCCTGGAGTCCCAAGGAATGGAGCCGGCTACCTACAGCCTGAGACCTCTGAAACTGTGAGCCCTCAAATAAACTTTCTCTCCTTAAAATTGTTCTTGTCAGGTATTTTAGTCACAATAGCAAAAAAGCTTACTATAACAGGGATCATACAATCTCTCTTCTGGTATCATTTTGGGGCTATCCTAGCATGGCTGAAATTTCTTTAAACTCCAAAATAGTAAATGTGCTTCATTGAGGACATCTGTATCATCCTTCCTCCAGGAAAACATCAGATCTTAAAAGAAATAAAACTTTACAACAAAGAGTAAATCAAACAAATGTAGGAATTATAGAAGAGAAGAAATACTGTATCAGACTTTGTTACAGAAAATATATGACGGAATTTTCCCAAATCTTTATAGCATACTTGCAAACTGCTCAAAAAGTGGGTGGGTCCAGGGGAGAGCCAGAGCACAGCACTAAAACATATTAATGAAATAAAACTTCCCAACATGGCACAAATACATCCATCCCTGCCAGGTTAGTTGTCAAAATAGATCATTCTTGCTTCTGTAAGCCAGGTTGCCCTTGGGAGAACCACATCACCAGTACTGTTGCTATAGAAAGGTAAGACTAAACTTTGATTGTTCTCCCACTGAAATATCAATGGTTGGCCCCTGGTTTTTTCAGAGGAGAAGGGAACAGGGAAAGATTGAGTGTCCTTCATTTTCTAGATCTTGATTTTAGGACTTCCCCTGTGAAACCAGAACAGCCTCATCCCCAGACTGGCAGCCCTTCAAAATCCATCTTTTCTGCTCCTAAGACAAATCCATATGTCAGCACCAGCAGAAGCAGCAGGGATCCCAAGAACTGAGCAGCTGTGGCCCCACAACAGTGGAATTCACTCCAAAACCCCTCACTGTAAAAAGCAGAGTGCACAGGGCAGGTGGGCCTGCACTGGCCCCTCGTGGGGTCCCAGCAGGGATCCCATTTTTAGGGCAAGTGGTGTTTTTGTTTGCATTTGGGTCCCCCTAGTGGAGCAGCCAAAGTGCACTGGCTTGGTCTCCTGAAAAAAAGCAAGTGATGAGTTGAAACTTCTCCCAGCTAAGTTAAAACCAGCTGCCGAAGCTGGTGGCTGCCTTTCCCCTTTCCTAGGATATGAGACTGATTCTGCAGCCAGGCAACCAATCAGCATGTAACTCACACTTACTGCTTACCCAGTTTTGGAGGACAAAGGAAGCAGAAGAGGAACTGTGTACCATCTCTGCGGCTCAAGGTGTCCAAGGTAAGGCGAAGGGTCGGAAACAAAATTAATAGTGACCATTATGCATCATAGTCACTAAGTGACAAACATGGGCAGGAGGTGTTTTAGTCAGCTATTTCACTGTCGCAACTAAAAGATCTGACCAGAACAATTGTAAAAGAGGAAAAGTTTATTTGAGGGCTCACAGTTTCAGAAGTCTTAGTCCACAGAAGACTGGCTCCATTCCTCAGGGCTCAAGGTGAGGCAGAACATCACAGCGGAAGAGGGTTGGGGTGGGAAGCAGCTCACATCATAGAGATCAGGAAGCGAAGACAGGGAGAACTCCACTTGCCAGATACAAAATAAATACCCCATAGCCACACCCCCAATTAGCCACTTCCTCTAGCCATACCCCACCTGCCTCCAGTTACCACTCAGTTATCTCATCAGGGAATAATTGACTGATTAGGTTAAGGTTATAGCCCAGTCATTTCACCTCTGAACCTTCTTGCGTTGTCTCACAAATGAGTTTTTGGGGCACACCTCATATCCAAACCATAAGAGGAGGTCACATTATAATGCAATGTTTCAGAGGAAGAGTCTTGAAATGAGACTGCCTGGGTCCCTCTGTGGACTCCTCTGCTTGCTAGCTTGGGGATCTTGCACTTTTTCATTCAACAAATATGTACTGAACACTTAATATATACCCAACACCAGTCCACGTATAGGATTACAACAATATCTGCCCTTGTGAATCATACATTCCTCATCAGTGAAAGAAAGATGTTCAAAGCAACTATTCCATAATGTTGTGAGATTAAATAAGATAATACAGTATTTGTGCCTGGCACATAAAAAAGAAAAGTCATGTTAGCTTTTGTTGTCACTCTAATGATAGACTTGGATTTTTTCACTGCTATAAGTGAAGTGGACAGCCATCTTGGGCTGGAGAAGCAGCTCACCCTCTAACCGGTCATGAACCCCAAACAGCTCATGAATAAAATGCAAGTGGTTGGAGGAGATGCTTTCAGCTCTCTGAGAAAATCCTCATCCACAGGAGTGAAGATCTCGTGGGTCAAGTTCTCAGGCTTTTACTGGGCCTCAGAGGGTTCTCTGCATGCAAATAATAATGCCTATGTCTGTGTCTGTGTCCAGCCCATTTAATCCTAGTGTCCCCTCTGTCTGTACTGCCTAGTAGGTCCTGAGTTCCTCTCATCACCTAAGCATGCTGGTCGTGGCCCCCACCCTCATAAGAGGGGACATAATGGAGTACAGTCCCAGGATATGGATGTGGACTCCTGCAGACATGGGAAACCCCCTGAGGCCTGAAACCTCATGTGCAAGTGTCTAGCAGAGCTTTTACTGGAAAGGCTACTGGAGAGTAGGAGGTACCATCCCAACCAATGATAAAGTCACACCATTTGGAAATATCTCATTTTTGAAAACTCAAGAAGAAGAGGAGTAATTGAATTGGCAGTGCAAAGATCTGGCACTTCTGGGTCCTCTGCCCCAATATCATTCCAAGTGTATAAGTGATACCTCTATCTAAGGAAGATCAGGTCTCTCTGGATATCTTAGACCCCTTTGAACTTCTGTATTCTTACACCCAATGTTAAGGGACAGAACTTAGACCTGGGGCAAGAGAAAGCAGAATGAAAGAGTGGAGAACATAAATGTTTTTCACAATATTAGTTAAACTTTGGGGGCATTAATATGGATAGTTTTCTGAATAAGTCTAGTGAAAATAAAACATGAGGAAAAGAGTAAAATGTGATCCGCATTTGAACTCAGAAATCTAAGCTCGAACCCTCGTTCTGCTTTCGTGATAAGTGACATAGCTGATCACCAATGGTGCCAGTTGTCCCAGGCACTTGGGGAGATGGCCCTTCCCTCCTCGCTTGAAGTTAGGTGAGGTCTTGTGCTTTCTTGGCCAATAAAATGTTATTTTATTCAGTTTTTTTGCCACTGTGACTAAAAGACCTGACAAGAACTATTTTAGAGGAGGATAAATTTATTTGGTGCTCACAATAATAATGGTGTCTCAGTCAGTAGACAGCCAATTCCATTGCTCTGGGCCTGAGATGAGGCAGATCACTGTGGAGAGTGTGGAAGAGGAAGAAGCTTAGGACATGGCAATCAGGAAGCAGAAAGAGCTCTGCTTGCTAAAGACAAAATATAAACCCCAAAATCTTGCCCCCCATGACCCACCACCTCCAATCACACCCTACCTACCTACAGGTACCACCCAGTTAATCCTTATCAGTAGATTAATGCACTGATTAAGTTAAAGTTCTCATAATCTAATCTTTTATTTCACCACTGAACTTTCTTGCATTGTCTCATACATGAGCTTTGGGGAACACTCATGTCTAAACCATAACAAATGGAAATGGAAAAAATGTGATCTCTACCTAGTGGAAGCATTTAAAAACCAGTGCATGATTCTCTACGCTCTTCTATAGCAATTATGAAAGCACTTGTTGATATAAGATTGGAAAAGTCCAGAATTCTAAAGCATTACATGGAGGACCATTTCTCCCCAGGGTTTTCCTGGCCCACAATGGACTTTACATGGATAATAAATAAATATTAAGTATTTTTTAAGTTTCATCTATTACCAAGTTTTTTAGGCTTGCTTGTTACTGAGCAAAACGTAGCCTTTCCTGACTGATACAGCCTATTCCTAACTGTAGAATGTCGAGTAAGTTACTAAACCACTCTTAAGTTCAGTTTCCTCATTGGCAAATGAGGGTGATAACAGTTCCCAGTTTTATTGTGAGGATTAAATGTTTCCATATATCTTCAAATGATGCAAATCAAATCAATTCAATTCAATGTAATTCACCTGTTGGCTAGGTACCACTTTAGATGCCAGACAAACAGAGATAAATAAGTAGTGTCTGCCCTTCAGGAGATCACAACCTTTGTGGAAATCACCATGCTTGTTCTCTGAGCATCAAAGTGAAAAGACAGTCTTGGAAAACTCACAACTTAAAAGAAAAAAACAGATAAGAGAAATCCCTCTTGCCAAAGAATCAAAGAATAGAAGTGAACAGTATCATTCCATCTGTTTTATTCAAACCTACAAAAGAAGGCACCAGTGGCCTAACAGCATCTGCAAACATGCAGCAGGTCCACTTCAATTAATCTTTGAACTCAGTTATCTATGTCTGCCTTGATCTCATTGCCTCTTTTTCTCAATCCGTACCTCTAACCCAGACCTCTCTGGCAGGCTCCTGACAGGCATTTCTCACTGTCACTTGGACACTTCCCCCTGGATGAGCACCTCCCGCTCAGCAGATCTAACACCACACTTAGCATTTCTCCCTAAAATGCTAGCTCCTCTTCCTCCTTTTCCCCACACACCCAGTTCCTGAGGTTTGGATCCTCATTGTCATCTTTACCCTCCTCACCTTCCCCACCCCAAGTCCAAATCCAAGTTTCCAAATCCTACCTACCCCTCCCAGACTTTATGCTGTCCATGTCTTCTTTCTATGCCATCACACTCCTATACTATTGTGGAAGTTTAAAAAGTCCCACTTTCATCCCTCCCCCAGTCTTCTTTACATGCTGTTTGGATCTTCTGTTCTAAAACTGTTAATAACTCTTCATTTCCTACCAAATTAATTTAAACTACTCACCCAGCTTCAAATCTCTCCAAATAAATCCCTGAAACTGTTTCAACCAATCTTCATCAAGCACCTTCTGCATGTCAGACCTGCCCACAGTGCAGGCCCCGAGGATGCTGAGATACGCAGATCAGTCCCTACCCACAAGGAGCCTCCTGTCTGGATGAGGGATTATAGTGGCCATGGAAACACATTTCTCAAATCTTGGAGAGAACTTGGTACAGGAGCATAATTGGCAGACCCAGCTGTGACCTCTGTGAATACCAAGGTCACACTTCGCCTGGGCTGCACCCAGCCAATGGTCGAGCATGGTTAATCATTACAGCTGTGCACAGTGAGGTTTTCATAATGGGCAACTTGGGTTCAACAACTCTCCATAGACATGACCAAAACGTTCACAGTACAGCCATTGGATTCCCCAGTTCTCCTCTTTCTCTTTTCAAAGGTGTCAGCCCAGCAGGGTGTCTGGAGGTTCTCCTGGGCTATTCACCCTCTCATTCACCTTTATCCTTCACAGGTGTTCCCACTAAATCTCCTACTCCTCTAAATCCCATTTGCTGTCTGCTTCTTAGTGGTCCCAAAATGACAAGGAAGCAATCCTATAAATGTGGAATTTCAATTCAGGTGAGTACTGAGTGAGGCAGGGTGTTGTGGGCCCCAAGGGAGGAGCACCTTTAACCAAGACCAGAGAGGTGCTAGCACATGGGACCAGGCTGAGGACTGGAGGAAGGAAGGTGGATTTCATTTGCTTCTACTTTTCTAAGAATAATTTCAAAATTAGCATATATATGTATGTGGAACCTGAATGTTTATTCCATATACCCATAAATTTCCTTCACCTTGGATGGATCTCAAAGGGAGCAAGAAATAGCTCCGTTTTTCCACATTTGAAGTCCAAGTTAGAAAACAGTAGTTCCAGGTGGAAGCTCAAAATATTCCCTCTATTATTAGAAAGATAGGTAAAGGAGGTTTCCTATGAGAGCCAAATGAACCTGAGGACTGGATTCTCCTCTTTTGGGATCGCCTGAGACCACTGGTGGACAACTTAGATTTTGCTTCTAGAAGATTCTGAAATGATTTAGAACACAATACAGGTGCAATCAACCAAATAACACATACTATTTCTACTTATCCTTCTCTCATGAAGAGAATTATTTTAGAAACCATTTCTTTTTATTATACATCTACTAGTAATCAAAGTCAGGCTGCTTAGCATGGCTCCTGGCATATGCCAGATACACAGTGTTCCTTGGATTGGATTCTAATTTCACACATCTTATATTAGGTGGAAGAAGTAAGCATGATTGAACCCATCAGCCATCTAGAAAACTAAAGCTACTTATTTTCCTTTTATGCAACTCTTAGGGAACAAAACTGATGTTTTATATCAATCACCAAGAAAATGAAGTCAGAGCTTCTGCCTGGGCCTGGCCTTTTCTCCAGCACATGCCCCTCCCTGTCCCTCTTGCCCTCAGGGCAGCTTGCTCCTTACTGGCTTCATCCCTCTGCGCTGGCACCTGCCAGAGAAGGAGCAGATGCTCATTTTGGCTTGCCAGCTTGGCCACAGCAGGCATGCTGCTCCTCCCTCACTCCTGCATCCTGTGCACGGCCAGGCATTGCGTCAGGGAACCCCAGGAGCTAAGGCAAGCCCTGCCCAAGTCAGCCAGACACAGCTGGCCCTCCCAAGAGTCAGTCCTGACATTCTGCCACCTTCTGGTCTTCTCCACCCAGGAATCCCTGCTCACATTCCATGCTGCCCCCTCCAGAGCCCACAAATCCCTGACTCCACACTTGCTCTTTCCTCGTAGCTGTGGGAAAGTCCTGCCACCACCGCAACCCAAGGCCAAGGCATCTGTTCCCTCTTCTGCCGGGCTGCCTCCCCAGAAAGGGCAGGGAACACTGAGGGCAACAGCAAATGGGAAGCATCTCCATTCAGCAGTGGGCATGAGTTCCCTGCCTGGGAAGCCCCACACTCTTATAATAGCCCAGCTGCATCCTTCCTTCTCGAGCAGACACCCTGCCATGCCTTGGCCAAACCTCCCATTCTCTTCTCCACTCCCAGTACTGTCTCGACTTCTCCAAATACCCAGGGCTGATTTGATAATCCCTCCCCTGTTATTCCAGAATAGTTTCCATTTATGTCTTAACCAGGTTCCTTGATCAGAGTTGGAGGTGGAAATTCATGTATAGGAAATTGATTGAGAAGTGCTCCAAGATCAACACCTAAAGGATGAAGGAAGTAGAATTGGGCAGAGAGAAGCTAAACTGTGATACTGGCACACAAAAGCCCCAGCTGGTCCTATGAGGAGTTCTGGAGCTGAGATGGCCGCTTTGTGTTCCCCACATGGAGACATGGGAGCCAGGCTTCTGTGTCTTGCATTGACAGTCACAGGCTACCATTGGGGTGGGACATGATTTTGATTGAGACTTTATTCTTCCAATAGCAATCCAGGAGAAAGACTCATCTGGAAGCCACCAGCAGCCAGTGCCCCTAGCAACCGGAAGACAGAGCACCTGGGTCCTTAAGAGAGATCTGTACAACACACCTCAGCGTGAGCTGCACACTTACCACACTACAAGGCAGAGTTTCACTCTTTCTTTCAACATATATTTATCAAGAGTGCAAAGCCCTGGAAATACATCAGCAGGCAACTCTCACTAGAGAGCCCTTCAAGGGCAGAAACCATCTCTTTCCTCTCCGCACCTGATACATGAGGATCATACAATAAACACCTGCTGAAAGAAGGATCAATGACAGGACTTAAGAGGATCCATAAATGACACTTCTTTCCCTGCCCAGGTTCAAAATCATTTGAGAGAGAGATAAGACCATAACTTTGGAGGCCAAAATGCCATCTCTATTACTAGCACCAGGTGCTACTAGACAATGTGGATTCTGTTTGTGGGAAAGTGGAGGAAACAATAAGGAACCCCAGAGTTAGGCAGACTTTTCTGCCCAGTTCCAGGTGACACTGGAAAACCACAGACCTGATCTGGGAAGGAATTCCCAGGGGATTCCTAGGAAGATCAGAGAAGAGTCATCTTCTCTGCGATTCCAAGAAAAAGAAGAAGCTGAGCTGAGAACACCACCTCATCTGTTCTCCCACAATTTATGGTCAAAGATAAGTTGCCCTCCTTTCCTACAAAGGAAAAAAAAAGAAAATCCAGGGTATTCATAAGGATCATCAGGATTAGGGAAAAGTTTTCTTCTAATAAATATGTCCAAGCCAGCCTCAACACAGAGAGCTATCCAATACCTGATTCCAATTATCAGTGAGGCCAGTTCCACCATGACCCTGCCATTTGCCTGAGCCACTAACCCACTGACTGTAAGCAAGTGCTGTTACACTTTACCTATGACCATGAGTTCTTACCTAATATAAAGGCAATAACTTTAAGAATTAAACATATTAATAGAAATTCACAGCATAAATAATTTAGGCTTAAATCCACAGGTAGCAAATTTGGAGTATGTGTGGTTGCTATGGAAACAACTCTCTTCTAACCTCCTGTACTGGGTATGAGAACCATTTCCTTGGGGCCCAAGTTAATTCCTGGCATGAGGCCAATAGCCAAATGCCAGGGAAATCCACCTTTATGGTAAGGATAGTATGATGCTCTTGACTGGATCACAAGGTCAGGAATTGACAGCACTCAGATATGAAGTAAACTGAAAGAACTCCATCTGCATGTTGGTAAAAACAAAATCAGATTTCTCCCAGCAACATATTGGCAACAAAGAGTGCATAACTCAGTCCTAGAAAAAAGAAAATTAAGTTTGCACAGAGAGAGAAGGCGATGTGGTTTCTGATCAAGCTCCCAAGCCCGAGGAGAGTCCCAGTGGACATCCTCTCAACAATGGCTCCTCTGCTTACAATTAAGGTTGGCAAAGCCGTGGTTTCATGCTTGGGGAGGGAAGGCTGGCTCACAGATTGCTCCTCCTAGTGCTTCCCCTTCCCAGAGACTGGAAGCATTCACACTCCTGTACTTTGAATTACAGCTGGAAGAGGAACTTCTAGGATCCAAATTGCTCCCTTGGCTCACACCAAATCAAAGCCAGGACTATGTGAACTTCTAGTTCAAAAGCACTCACTGGCATACAGCTTTCTAGAGCAAAATAGGCAGAAGGAAAAGCTACATCCCATACCTTTGGGCTGTGAGCAGAGAAAATTAATATAAGGCATATATGAATAAAATACAAATTGGGATTAATCACATATTCCTGTCCTTGCACACTTGACCCTCTCTGGATCTTAATTCTAGCCCTGACTCTGTCTTAAATAAGTGCCAAGAGTTTCGAGTATATTACTCAACCTGTCCGGATTTCTCTGTTCCATCATTTGTAGAATCATCTGACAATGATAATTCAAGTCACTCTCTATTTTAAAATATCATGCCTATGATATAGAAGTGTCTACTGCCAAGCAGAACTACTTGTTAAATGAAGTAATGGATAGGCAAGAGAAAAAGTGATTCAATGAGCAATACATTAATAAATGGATTTTCAGTAATTTGAGAGGAATATCTCTGCTTATATATCCGTTCTCAATCAGGTTCCTGAAGAAGAATTAACTTTAAAGCCCTAAGGCATCCACTGCATTGTAATGAATTGACTTCTCTCTGTGCCTCTATAATGGTACTAGTTATCTACTAAATTTGGGAGGATTGAGAAGGTCACTCAACTCATCTGTATCTGTAGGCCAGTTGAAAAAGGCTGTATGACTGAAAGAGCCAGCAGCCAACTTCCTCAGCAGCCAGAATTCACTGGAATGTCCAGAAATGTTCTCACACTCTCCATCACCAAGACCTACTCATGCTGTGTGATCTGGAGACTGGTCTGTCCACCAACCCTCTGATTATGTCACATCATGAAATATCCAGCTTCACATCCTGCAGAGAGAGATGCTCCTGCTGGCTTCAAGTGGTAAGCCACCATATTGTGAGAGGGCCAAGCAACAAGGGCTGCAGGCTGCCTCTAGGAAATGACAGTAGACCCCACTGACATCAGCAAAAAAAGTCCTGTAACTGCAAAGAACTGAATTCTGCCAACTTCCACATGAGAATGGAACAGGACCCAAATCCAGATGGGAACACACCCTGGTCAACCCTCTGGTTGCAGTCTTGTGACAGCCCAGAAGACCCAATTAAGCCATGTCCAGACTCCTGGCCTCCAGAAACTGGGAAGTAATAATTGTATATTGTCTGTATGTTTCTAATTTCATGGTTATTTGTTTGTGCAGCAATAGGCAACTAATATAATATTTAAGGGAGGAAAACTCATCAACCAAAGGCATTGGAGAGGAGGATCCAGGGGATTCCTCATTTACCAAAGTAGTAAAAATGGTGTCTGTGGAGCAGGGTATCAGCTTTAGTGGAATACTGAGGGGCAATCTTCCTTTGTGGGTCACAGCTGATGCCATTACAGACCCTCCCAATGTGGGGACTTATTGGAACTTGAAATAATAGAAACCATGTAGCAAGGTTGAATTATCAAAAAGCAAAGTACAGTCAACTCTCAGTATCTGAAGGGTATTGGTTCCAGGAACATCCCCACCCCAAGGATACCAAAATTCGTGGATACTCAAGTCCCCTATATAAAATGGCACAGTATTTGCATGCAACCTATATACATCCTCCCATATACTTTAAATCATCTCTAGATTACTTATCATACTTAATATAATACAAATGCTATGGAAACTTTATTATACTAACTATACTATTTTATTATACTAACTATATTATATTACACTAACTATATTATAGTTAGTTATACTATATTTAATATACTAACTATATTATTATACTAACTATACTATATTATCTAAGGACTGATGACAAGAAAAATACCATTATCTGTTCAGCACAGGTACAATTTCTTTTGCTGGACATTTTCCATCTGCAGTTGGTTGAATCCACAGCTGTATAACCCATGATACAGAAGGTCACTGTAGTCACAGCATCATCATAAGTGGTGAGGTTGGAGTGTCAGCCAGGGGCCTGATCCACAGGGGCCTGATCCACAGGGACCTTCATTAATTGACCATGGTTCCTAGAAGCAGGAAAGATGGGCATTTGACAAGAGTACTAAAGTATACAAAGGAATCAAGGATGGAAGACCAGAAGGCTGAGGGCAGATGCCCTGTAAATCAAAAGCTTGTCCAGTTTTCAGGCAGAAGCAATTCTTACACTCAGAACCCATTGATTAGACGAGAGGTAAGTTTCCCACAAAGAAAGGCCCTACAAGCTCACTAAGGTGTAAAATGATGACTTTAGCCCTATCCTCAAAGGTCCTATGGCCATTTACTTGGGTAGCCATACAATGGGGAAAGAGAAATTCTCAGAAATTTTGGGCACAGTTGGAAACAGAGCCCAACCTGTTACTGATGTCCAGGGGTCTGAAATGTCATTGTGGCCCATCTACTTGCATGAAGACATACAGGGGCAGGCAGGTAAAAGTGCCACAGCTCCAATCATGGAGGACCTCCTGCATCCATAGGCTCTCCCAGTGGTCATACCCCTGGTCTCCAAATGTTCAATTAAAAAGAATAAACTCAGTGTTTGGAATGATTTTCAGCTTAGTACCTTGGCTAAAAGGTGAGTAAAAGCTATTGAATGTGAAAACCCAAGCAGAAGCTTCCTGCCTCTCCCTGACTCATGCCATCCAAGATGGTAAATTAAAAACCATGTCACCTCTTGGGGTGATATGATTTGGCATTAGTGCCACTCTCAATATGCAAAGAAAATAGAGGTGGTATCCCATAATATTACTACTTAATTTGCCCATCTGACCCCTACGAAAACACCATGTCAATTCTAGACAATTATCATGGTTTACTAGTCTTAGGCCAGCACTGCTGTTTTGAATGTGGCACCCCTGCCAGAGCACAGCCTCGGGTACATGGCATGCAGCCTCTAATCTAGCTAACGGTGCTTCTCTTTTCCTTTTGAAGAAGGTGTATCAAAAGCAGTTTATATTTATGCAAGTTGGGCAAGTATATGCATTTCTGGTCTAAGTTAACTCTCCCACTCTTTGAATTAATATAGGTCTGGAGGGATACAAAGCTTCTGAACATTCCTCAGAAAATCACTTGGACACGTCTATTAGTGGCCTCCTAGTAATCTAACTGAATGAGAAAGCAGTGGCAATTGTGGCAATTGCATGGAAACCTTTGGTAAAACATGCAATTGTGAAGGTGGGAAATAAATCCAAGAATATTCAAGAAGCCACATTGGTATAGTTTTTAGGGGCACAGTATCATTGAAACATCTTCCCCCAAGTAAAGGACAAATCATGACCTCCCACAAGTACTCTCACTAGGAAAGAAGTGCAACCTTCAGTAGATCTCTTCCAGATCCGAGGGAAGTCTGTTCCACGATGCAGAATATTTCTGAGGTCCATTGCTACATTGCTGGCTTACATCTACAATAACCTACTGACATTGTCTGGGATCAATATGGTTTTTGTAGGGGTCAGATGGGTGAATTGCATGGAAATACGATGGGAAGACCACTTCTATATTCTTTGTATGTTGAAGGTAGTGCTCTGACCTACTGACATGGTTGACAAAGCCAGCTGCCAGTTTAGAGTAGGATTTAGAGCAGCAGATCCAACATGTGGGGCAAGGAGCTCTGCCCCTGGAGCCATACCATACAGCAGACCCCATGGTTCCTGCCAAAGAAAAAGATATTGTGTGGGGTTTATGACAAGGACAAATACAAAAAATTACAGCAGAGAACCCCCAGTGTTCTGTGGCAAGTTTATGCTGTTTGCAGCAAATAACAGCACACTGTTCCAAAGCAATTTCTCATACACTATTAGAGATGGAGCATGCAACCATGGATATGCACAATGGTGCAGCCAGAGTCTCATCCGAAGCTGGGTTCTATCATACACACAAAGCCATCAGGTCAGCCAACCCTGCACCTATTGCAAGGTGAGAAAGGACACAGGGTGACTAGCAGGATCAGAGGGCACAAAGAAGCTATATAACCAGCAGGTCCAAGCTCCCACCACGGTTGCACTGAAACCCATCCCAAATGGGGAAGGAGTTTACCTGGTGACCAGTAATGAAATAGAAAAACACTAAGCTTGGTCTCACATGAGTTGGCTTGGCATGTTTATCTGAGCACAAAATGGACCCAAGGCTGAATCACAGTCCCATTCAGATGTTGTCCTGAAAGACATTAGTGAGAGGAAGTCTTCCTGGTGACCAGAGCTTCAGGTAGTATAACCGGTCACCCACTTGGTGTGGAAACAGCCTAAGGCAAGAATATGGGCAGTGGCCAAAGACTTGCCTGACTGGGGGGAAGCCTGGAAAGATTAACACTGGTGGACGGAGGACAAGGAGGCCTGGGAAAGGGGCATATAGATGGCCCTGTGGGCATCAAATGGAGTTAAAATACCTTTATCTCACATCTCAGTGCCACCAAAGAGCATCCACCATGGAAAAGACATGAAACAGCCATGTAAGCAAAATGGCACAGCCAGGTAACCTCAGTCAGCCCCCAAATCGGCCATCATGCTGGCACAATGGAGATGAAACCAGAGACGATGGCAGGGATGAAGAATGTGCATGGTCCCAACAGTATGGGCCCATTCCCCAAGGCTATCTAGCTACATCCACAACCAAATAATCAACTTGCCAGCAAAAACCAATGCTGAGCTTCCTATACGACATCATCCTCCAAGGACCCAGCCACTTTTTAACAAGTAGATTACATGAGATCCCTTCAACCACCACAGGGCAGGAATTCACACTGAATGGAATCAATACACTTTTCAAGCACAGATTTGCCATCACGACTGTAAGGGCCTT
Source organism: Glaucomys volans (assembly GCA_020662805.1). Lineage (NCBI taxonomy): Eukaryota > Metazoa > Chordata > Mammalia > Rodentia > Sciuridae > Glaucomys > Glaucomys volans. Next base: position 65,255 of record JAJEJO010052749.1, on the reverse strand, counting down.
GGCCAGCACCACTATCCAAGGGCTTCGAGAGTGTTAATGAGATCTTACAGTACATCACTCCAGTCCAAGGGCCCCCACTTTACAGCAAAGGAGGTGCAGAAATGGACACATGACTTTGGAACTGTCCATCACACACAGTTTTCAGCAAGAAGAAGGTGCAACTCACAGTTGTTGCTCTGCTATAATGGAATGTCCCCTTCAGGAAGTGGTATACTTCCTAAACCAAAGGCCACTTCATGGTGTTCTGTATTCATGGACCCAGGAACCAAGAACTGGTATTAAGGTTGGCCCCCTTTACAGGCACTCCTTGTTGTGGATTGATGAGAAGCAAATGGATCTTAGCAGAGCAAGGAGTGAACTTTGGTGAATACTATGGCACAGTGTCCAGATCCCCCCTTCAGGACTCCATCCCCAGCTTCCAGAGGGGCCAGCTGCTGGTCCCTTATAGCTACATGCCTCTCTGGGATTTACCTTCAGCTTAAAGAAGTTGCCTAGCCAAGGTCATACCCTCTACAGGGAGGACTGCACTCAATGACTGTTCTTTGGCCCCCTGCCTTGAGGCCAGAGCAACTGATACTAGCTAAAGCCTCAGTGCAATTCCATCAAAGTGGAACTTTCCCCTCTGGCCAGCCCTGGTGTTTTCATTTGCTCTTTCACTTCCTCTCACTTCTTTACAGGTACTGTTGCCATGTATGTTCTCCAATGAACCTCCTGCATAGAAATTTCCTCCTTAGTCTATTTCCAGGAAACCCAACCTAAAACCCAGGGTAAAGATGTGGGAAAGGGAAGAAGTCTAATAAAGGATGCATTGATGAGCAGTTTCAGACATCCCATGTATCCCATGAGAACCTCCACAGGATCCATCTCAGATGAATTCCCACCAGGAGTAAAGAAACTGGGGCAGGTCGCCACCAATTCCCTGCCTTCTTCATTTGAATCTTGCTCCTGGGAGTTAATTCCTCGCTACTTGTCCCCTGCCTCCCACAGGGACTGAGCAGGCTGCCTCAGTCAGAGATCACCCTAGGGCAGCAAGACAATGAAGCCTGTGTCAGGACTCCCTGGCCCATGGAAGGAAGCTGTTCACCGATGCTTCTGGCAACCTCCTGGATGCTGAGAGCTTAGGGACGGAGCACAGACATCATCTCACCAACACTATCTGCTAGCCCGTGGTGATAATACACACTTCACAGGATTACCGTGAGAACTCAACAAGATTTCATACATTGGAGTTCTGAGTACAATGTCCAGGGGAGGGCGGAGATTCAGCATATGGTCATCACAACCCCTCTGACAGTTCTGCATCCAAATCTGGTGGATTTTCCAGTGGACAGTAGACATAATGTTATTTTGAGATAATGTCTCAAATTACTGGGGAGGATAAATCCTTTTAGAGCAAGAGTTGATGTTCATGTAAAAATGATGGAATCTCAAAATGAAAGCTCTGGACTAGTGATTTAGACTTGACTTTGTAAAAACAACTTAATCTTGCTAAATCTCAGTTCTCTTGTCTGTTGAAATAAGATAGCAATAATAAATAATAATGATCTCATCTGCCTTGCTCCACAGTTAATAGTACATATGGTGAAAAGTCCATTTTCTCTTCCTCTCTACTTTTCCCGCTGGGGAAAAAAGAGAACTTCTGTTCTCTTTGAAATGATGGGTAGTGTTCAACTTTTATGTACCGCATCAAGGCAGAGAATATTACCTGAGTGGAGAGAACGAATGAGAATTATCAAGGCAAAGGCTGGGATGTGGCTCTGTGGAAGAGTGCTTGCCTAGCACGGATGAAGCCCTGGGTTCATCTCTAAATACCAAAAAAATTAATTTAAGATAAATTAAGAAGAAGAAGAGAGCTGGGCGCGGTGGTGCACGCCTGTAATCCCAGCACTTGGGAGGCTGAGGCAGGAGGATTGCGAGTTCGAAACCAGCCTCAGCAATTTAGCAAGGCCCTAAGCAACTCAGTGAGACCCTGTCTCTAAATAAAAAATACAAAATAGGGCTGGGGATGTGGCTCAGTGGTTAAGCACCCCTGAGTTCAATCCCCGGTTCCAAAAAAAAAAAAAGAAGATGAGGAGGAGGAGGAGGAGGAGGAGAAAAACCTTACTAAAATAGTAACTTAAACCCAAAATTTCAAAGACTTAAACCAAAGGCTTATGTCTTACTCATAGCACAGTGTAATGTGTGCTGAGTGTGTCAAGCATCCCTCTTCTATCATGTAGTTTTGTCACGTGAATCATGTAGTCCCTAAGTTCACTACATTGTGAGATGATAGTGACCTAAGGATCTCAAACATTTTTTGAGAGCCACATTTAGAAATCATCTTCACATTAGCCAGACCCAGTCTCATGACCCCATTCTTGCTGCAAGGGAGGCAGAGCAAAGGAGAATGACCCAGAGCTATTTGGTAAGCACAAACACACCCTGCCCCAGGTGCTATTGCTCTTTCTGGAAAATTGCAGGTGGGATCTACCTACATCCTACACTCAGGACTCATAAGTACTCTCTCTTCCTGCTCCACGGGATTGGTCATCTTAATAGGACAGTGATTCTCTACTGCATGACTGAGAGAGTGAGTCAGACCTCAGGAGCTGCAGAAGTAGTGCTTTGGGACCTAGATCTAAGCTAGAGTCTCCAAGGCAGGTTTACCAGTGACAAAGCTGATGTTTCCATTCCTGTTTGACTCTGGTCAGTCCACTGTCAGGTCAGTAATGGTGGGAGAAGACCAGAAGAATAGATAGGAAGACATACTGCTGGTACTTCAAGAATCAATCCCCAAAAAAACATGTGAGAAACCTTTGCCAAGTAAGCATACTATGACAAAGACAAAGAAAGCTCAGACTCTGGAATCTGACACATCTGATTTGGAATCTTGTCCTGCCACTGACCAGTGACATGACCTTAGCCAAGTGAGATCCTCAGATTCCAAGCCTATTAAAAAAATAGGCATAAGACTTACCACTAAGGATTTTTTGCCAAGAATATCATAAATAACTTATCTATGAGTCTTCCTGGTGCTGGCATGGTGCCCAGGACCAATGAATGATATGTACTCTGAATCACTAAAATAAAAGTGCTGTGTGCAAATGCCAGCAATGGATATCTGACCTTGGGATGATCTGATTAATCAAGCCCTTTGGACCTGATGACCCAAGGAGACACCAGCAGTCTTCATGGAGGTAGAGAAGATTTGGATTCTTGGAGCTCCGTGAGTATTCTTGTGACACTTTCTTCCTTCCAGCAGGGAAATAGATGCACACACTTCTTTTCTCTCACATTTCAGAGGTGGTGATCACAGACGGGGTGGCCCAGTAGTGAAGCAGTGTAGACACCATTACCACTAAGAGCCCAAGGTAGTCTTTTGTTCCCCAATGGCTCAAAAAATCACCTGCCCATTTTACTAATTCAAATTAGTGACTCTTAAGAATAAAACCAAAACTATGAAGTGGAGCAAGTTCCAGGGGAAACTTGAAGTTGATTTCTGGGATGCAATTCCCAAACCAAGGCTTCAAGAAAGAGCAGAATTGAAGACAGAGCTCCTATCGTTTTCCCTGTCTGCCTACGCACATCAGCCCCTGAGAGCATACAATCTAATACATCATCGTGCATTAAAAAGGCAGTGACATGCATTTAATCATTGAACCACTTCAGAATGTTAAAATGCCTACTATGTGCTAAGCTTTACACTGGGTCCTACTGGGGATCCCTTGTCCTTAGTACGTTTCTTTATATAACAACGTGGCACTGTCTTTGTAGACCCGTGAAAATGGCTGAGACACCAAAGTGGGAAGCCTCCTGCTCTGGCCACTTTGGGTCCAATATCTTGACTCAAGAGTGACTTGGGTCCAGCAATCCCACATAACTCTTTTTGCCCAACTTCAGAAGTTCAAACTTTCACTTCACATAAACACAAATGTATAACGACAATTAGCAGACAAGGACAAGTTCCATGTAACCCTGGACCGAATTATATACAATTATATGAAAACTAATTTGAGTTTTAAAACAACACTGCAAATAAGTGGGAAAAAAGCAAACTCTAGACTAACTAACGAAACCATCAGGGGTATAAACCTTCATAGCAAGTGTCCGAAATCACGGGTCCCAGCCTACCTTAGGATCACTCGAAGAGTTTCCAGGAATCAGAAGAGATATTTATAAAATTTTCCCCAAGTTCTAAGCCAATTTAAGTTGAATACATTGGTGATAGCTATATTGAGATAATTAGGTAGTTGAATGGGTAGGTAGGTACATAAGTAGATATTCCTCTGTGGTTTTCTCCCCCTTCATCTAGGTATATAAGAACAGAGGGAAAAATTTTTAAACCAAATAGCAACAAGATATTACAACCACTTCACAGTAAAATTTTTCAGCACATAACACACAAAATGCAACTGACTCAGCCTCCTCACAAATATTAAAGAGGCATCTAGCAAATGATACCCTCAAGACAGCATTCCTTCTTACCTACCCAGCATAAATAGCACTTGACCTTGCTGCTGAGTGATCAGCTCTTTGCAAGATCGTATCATAGCAACATTTAGCTGGAGAACTTCCACAGGTACCGAAGCATCCTTTTGGGTGGCTAAAGTTGTCCTAGAAGCAAGTTGAAACAGAAAGGAAGCTCCCAGCTCAGTGGGTTAGAGACTGGGTTTTAGAGACCTGAATCAACCACAAACTGGATGTAACTTGAACTTCATTCATTCATTCATTCATTCACTCAGCAAATATTTACCGAGCATCTGTTAGGTGCCAAACTCAGAGTCACAGTGCAGAGATTAACCTCCAAAGTCTTTTTCCAATCTAGCTGTGGACTTGTAATGGCACAGCTGTAGAGATATGGAAGCATTTATCAAAATTGGCATCTCCCAGCCTGAACAACCCCTTGATCCTCTGGTTAATGACCCTTGTGCACATCAGTTTTCTTGATGAAAAGGAACACGGTTATTCCCGGCCCTCCCCTTGATCTCTGAGAAAAGGTCACCCTGGAAATGAGTGAGGAGGGACACGTCCTTGTGGGGGGGCTGCTGAGTCAGCAAGATTCCTCCTGGCTCCCAGTCAGGGCAGCCCCCTCTCCTCGCTCTACAGAGGCACGCCCCCTGCCACTCTGCTGACTGCTGAAGCTGATTAGCATTTTGCACAGCCCAGCAATTTGAGCTTTGGAATCTCACTAGTCCCCTCAGCAAAATATCAGGTGGAAATGGAACAGATTTGAATGCAAAGAACAATTACATAATTTGTCTAAGTCCCGACGGAAACTCCACCTGACTCTGCTAGTTCACTTCTTCCCTTTCGCCCTTTTCCCTGGCAAGTCCAGAAAAATATTCCCACAGCCTAGCAACTAATCCCACATGTGATCTTTCGGCAGCTACATCTGCTTTTTTACCATCCTAGGAAACTGCATCATGGTTCCAAACTAGAATTTTTTTAACTTCTCATTACCATGTCAAGGGAGTTGAGATTGTGAAATGAGATTGTACTTAAATTATGAAAAAAGTCATTTTTTTTATTTTTTATTTTCTATCGCTGATCTAAACATCATGAGCCCCATCCCACAGAGAGCAGGGGAAAGTGGGGACTCACCTACCAGAGGTTTCTTGGCCTCTTCCAGTTTCAAACAGCCTCCTCCAAGCTGAGTTGCTGGGAAGTAAGTGCTCAGTCTGTCAGGGGCTTCCCCCATGCCTAGGCAGAGGACAGATTTATGCATAGGTGCCTGGGAACAGGACCTCAGATGTAGGCCTCCTGAGAGGCCAGCAGCTCTATGCCGGGAGGCAGCTGGGCTGGCAGGTCTAGAACCCAGCACAGGGATCTCCACCAGCACAAAGACCCTCCCCATCCTTTGGGGACATAAGCTGACACCAGTGACAATTCTGTGGCTGGCCCTCTGCTACCACAATTGAGAAGTCTCTGTATAATCAGCCCTGACACAGGCCTCTGCTAACCCAGCAGTTAACTCAGGCTCCATGACTCCCCGGCTGGATCAAGTTCCCAGGGCTGTCATAACAAATTCTCACAAACTGAGCAACTTAAAGCCACAGAAATGTATTCTTTCACTGTTCTGGAAGCCAAAAGTCCAAACTCAAGATGTCACTAGGAGCCAGGCACAATGGTGCACACCTGGAATCCCAGCATCTCGAGAGGCTAAGGCAGGAGGAGTGCAGGTGGAAGCCAGCCTCAGCATCTTGGCGACACCCTGTCTCAAAATAAGATATAAAAAAGGCAGGGGATGTGGCTCAGTGGTTAAGTGTTCCTGGGTTCAATCCTTCGTACCAAGGAAAAAAGATGTCCTCATGACCCCACTCACTTCAAAATCTCTAGAGAAGAATCCTTTCCTTCCTCTTCCACCTTGGGACAGCACCTGGGTTTCCCAGGCTGTGACAACATCATTTCCACACCTGGCTCCATCTTCACATGGTCTTCCCTGTGTTTCTGTGTCTCCAATCTCACACTCCCGTTTCTTTTAAGAATTCTAGTCATGGGATACAGGCCCACTCTGCATCCAGGATGATTCCATTTGGAGATCTTTCACTCAATGACATCTAGTAAGGCCCTGTGTCCACATAAGGTCACATTCACAGGAACAGGGGTAAGGACCTGGACATCGTTTGGAGGCCACACTCTCCAAGAGCCACCTGGGAACCCTTCTCCCTCTTTCACAGGCTGCCTCAGTGCTCCAGAGGAGCTGCCTCCTCTCCTCTTTCTGTCCCACTGCTCAGGTGCCATGATGAGGCTGAACCCCTCTGTACATGCTGAGAAGCTTGAACAAGAGCTGCTTCTGCTAGAGAGAAAGAAAGAAAGAAAAGAAAGAAAGAGAAAGAGAGAGAGAGAGGGAGGAAGGAAGGAAGGAAGGAAGGAAGGAAGAAAGAAAGAAAGAAAGAAAGAAAGAAAGAAAGAAAGAAAGAAAGAAATGTTTAACATCTTACATGGAGTTTCTAGCCCTCTAACTCCCTACTTCTCTACCTTCCTTTGCTGCTGTGGTTTGGATCTCTAAAGTCACCCAAAAATATTTATGTTTTGAAAGAATGGTCTCCAATACATCAAGGTTTGAGACTTTTAGGCAATGGTTAGATTGTGGAGGATGTAACATCAGTGGATTAATCCATTTGATAGATTCATAATGTGAACTGTAGGCCGGTGGGGCACAGCTGGAGCAGTAGGTCACTATGGGCATGCCCTTGGACTATTTCTTGTCCCTGGTTCTTTTCTTGCTCTCTCTACTTCCTGCCATGAACTAGCAGCTTTCCTCTACCACAACCTTCCACCATGATGTTCTGCCTCACCTTGGGCCCAGAACAATGAAATCAACCAACCATGGACTAAACCTCTGAAACCATGAGACCAAAATAAACTTTTCCTCTTCTGATTCATTCTTGTCGGATATTTTGGTCCCAGCAACAAAACATTGACTAAGACAGCCACCTTGTTCCCTACACTCAGACCCTTCTTGCCACCTTCAGAAAGTAGGGTAAAAGTGAAATGAACTCAAATTCAGAAAACTTGAGTTTGAACTCCAGATATAACATTTACTAATTATGGGTCCTTTGACAAAACATTGCTCCTATTCTGAGCTCTTCCATGCCACACTCCAACCATGAGAGAGACACCCAGGCTTTCCATCTCTTCAGTCAAATTGACAAGGCCCTTTCCAACAAGAAGAACCTGCTACCCCACAATTCTCACTGAGCCCCAGCCTCCAGCTGCTCTGATGCTCCAGCTAAGAACAGACAGGCCATTCCCACATCCTGCCCACAAGTTCCACAGCTCATGAGCTACCTACCAGTGTTCTCTACCCTGTGAACCACAGGACTGAGGAGCTCTGTTGGCCCCAGCTCAACATCAGTCCATACATTTATACCATGATTATCCTCTTCAGAAAGATACCCAGGATCAGTTCTATCATATTTCACTTGCAGGATCGCCCTTGGACACCATTGGGAGCCACATCACCAGATGGACACTTATTTTCACACTGGCTGGGCATCCACAAATGAGACCATCTCCTTCTTCTTGCCTCCCCTGGAATCTGTGCACAGAGGCTTCTGGAACTCAGACTCCCACCAGAAATGCCCCTTCATCCTCAACCTCTGAACATCCCAGTCACCTTCTTCCTCCAACTAAAGTGCACCCAGTCTCTGGTTGCTCCACAGGCTTCTCCAGCACAGACAGGCTTTCCCCCCACAACCCTCAAGCCTCACAGCATGGAGGTGGGGCAGGTATCCTCTCTGCTCCCTATTGTTTCCTTCCAAGCAATTTCTCCTTCTTGCTTCATTACAAAAACAAACTCCTTTGAAGTTTAATTGAACCTGCTTTATCATCTCCCACTCTTACCTTCAAATGATCCCAAGTCCCTCTCCATAATTCACGGGTGACTTCAGTGCTGGCTGACTCTCCCTCTTATCTTTCCTGGTGAATTTAAGCTCCAACACATCAGTCTCACTCTTCCCAGGCTCTTTAACTCCAGTCACCTTTTCTCTCACACCCGGCCAGTCACCTACTCATGTGAAGGAAGTGAACAGGTCTCCACCAAGTCAAAGGTGATGCTGCTGCACACTTGTTAAGTCCTTTAGCTTTCCATGCACTGACACCATCATGGCGTCTCCATAATGGTCTCACCATTAAAGAGTCTGGAGGGAGAGGATCAGGAAACAGCTGATTCAAGCACAGGGAGAGACAAAGCCTTTGTGCAAATGAAGGTCAACACGCAATGGGACTACAGAGGGAGGCTGGGGCAAGGGTGGGGTCACCCCAGAGGAGGCAGCACTGAGCAGAGCTCAGAGGTATAAGCAGGAGGAAGCAGGGACACGTGAAGGAAAGGGGCTTGTTGAGCAACAGCGTACACGCAAGGCAGTGGATTAGGGCAACAGGGTACCTGATCAGAGTAGGGTTGCTCAGATGGGAACTCCGTGGAACGAGGCTCAAGAAAGAGGCAGGGGTCAGATCATCAAAGGTCTTCAATGCAATGCCAAGGAATTTGAATGCAAGCTGGGAAATGGGGGGAGCCATGAAAGATTGTGAGCGCTCGACTAGATCCTTTCCCATGATTCACTTGTGCATGCCCAGTGCTCAGTTCTCTGAGAGGTGGCCTCCCTTTCCCTTCCCCCTTGAACCTTTCCTGGCCTCATGACTTACCTTGTCCTCTAGAGTATGACAGATGTGACACTGTGTCAATTCTGGGGTTAAGTTGGAAGATAACTAGGCAGCTTCTGCACCTCTGAGAAGCCAGCCACCACGCTGAGAAGATGCTCAGATTTCCGAATGGTGGGATACTGTGGGGGACAAAGAGGCCCCATGGAGGAGCAGTGAGGTGCCATGTGCGTGAGACCTTTGTGGACCACTCAGCCTGGCCCAGCTGCCAGGTGGATGCAGAAGGGTGAATCCCCCAGACTCCCCAGAGGCCCTGCCTGGACTCTTAACCCAACCAGCAATAGAAAATCATGATTGCTGTAAGCCACCAAATTTTCAGATGATTTGTTACATAGCAATAAACAAATAATACACATTTTGTTTTTTAAAACAGTCCTACAGGAAAATAATTCTATTTAGATGTGAGGAAACTGAGGCTCAATAGAGCTTTCACCTGTTCAAAGAGACACAGAGCTGCCAGGGATCCGAGGCATCTAAGATGCAGCTCGGTGCTGTCTGACTGCAGGGCCCACGCTCTTTTATTTTTTTTTAATGCTGTTGTTAGTGCATTATAGTTATCCATAATAGTGGGGTTCATTTTAACATAGTCATACATGCATGAAATTTAATTTTCTCCATTTCAGTCCCCACTGACTCTTCTTCACTAGACATGCAGATCAGCCTCAAATTCAGCTAAAATGTTGGGGACAGTCAGCCCCTCTTCTGATTATTTTGGTGTCCATTCCAGTTACTCAGGGCGTTTTTTTTTTTTTTTTTTGTATATTAAATATTCAAAACACTGCCCTTGCCTGGGAGTTCAGGATTCTAAGAGGCAAAGACCATAATTATCTTTGGAAAAGGCTGGAAGACTTTCAAGTTTATAGGAAACATCCCCAGCCTTGCTTTCTTGGCTCCCCAGCCTGGTGTGCTCTGGGTACAACCAGGACCTGAGGCTGAGCCACAGGAGTAACATCTGGTGTTCCCAGGTCCTGCGACATCTCACACACAACCAGAAGTGGCTGTCAGCGGGTGAGCCCCGTGGGCCGCACACAAAGGCACATGAAACAGATACACGTTTCATCTCCTCTCCGGTTCCCGCCTTTTCCTCACTCCACTTCATAGTATTTGCTGTCTGCTTTATTACTTTGGAAAGCCCCTCGGAGTATTATTCTGGAGTAAAATTACCTCGTTTAATTCAATGTATTGCTCTTGGAAGCAGGTTTTATTTCCTGTACTTGATGTTGGATGGTAAATGAGATGCTTCTATTTTTCTAGCCTCTCCTTGTGTCTCTAGGGTGCAGGGGGATAACAAATTGACAGCATTCCCTCTCACGTATTGAGCCTTTGCCTAGAGCCTGGATGGAGGGAAACAAAGAGATTTCTGCACAGATTTGACCCCAGACACTCAGAAGAAAAGACGGTGGACCAGTTAAGCTCAGGCAGTGTCTTCGAGGTTTTAGGTAGTTGTATTCTAAGGCTGAGTGACTCTGAGTATGAGATACACATGACTGGGTTCCATAACTATTTCAATGGCTCCATTCCATACAGGACAACTGCCTGTGCAAATCAAGGGAGGCACTGAAGGTGGAATGGAGAGGATATGGACACCCCAATCAGACCTTCATCCCCAACCATGCAGGGTCAACAATGGCTTGTCAAGGTCACCATGCATCTGGTCAAATGTGATCGTGGATTTTAATTCTCATCTGATTCAACTTCTCAGCAGCTGCTGACATAGTCCATTTCATGAAATACACTTTCTTCTGTGCTTCTGGACCATTCCACACACTTTTCACTCTCCTCCCAGTCTCGAAGTTTCTTCTCTCCTTCATCAGATCCTCCTCTTCTTTCTGACCTTCACATGTAGCTGAGCCCCTGGACTCAACCTCAGCCTTCCTGCTTCCTCTGTCTCCTCTCGTTTTCTACATGATCTCATCCAGCCCTGCACCTTCGAAGGCAGACTATATACTGACCACTCCCAAAGTTTACCCTAAGACCCAGTGTTGCCCTTATTAGGAATCTCAGCCCTCACAGGTCCAATATGGAATTACTATCTCCCGTTCACCTGCTGCTCCCCCAGTCTTCTTCATTTTGGCAAATGGTGCCACTGTTCACCAGTGTATTCAGATCAAAACCCAGCAGTCTTTCCTAATCCCTTTTTCTTTCACACTACACCTTATTGAATCATCAATTATTTCCACTGCCTCAACTGCTACCACCCCGGCCAAAGCCAGCTTCATATTTTAAAATAACTTGCTGGTAATGGGTGGTAGATTGGCCAGGGTTTCTAAGTACAGATGTCCTTGACTTATGATAGGGTGATGTCTCCATACACCCTTTATAAGATGAAAATATCAGGAGTTGAAAACGCATTTAAGACCTCTAACCCACTGCACACCGTTTCTTAGCAACACGGTACCCTGTAAAGCATGGTTTTCTCACTGCCGTGATCTCACGGCTGAGAAGGAGAAGTTGTGGCTGGCTACCACTGCCTATCACCTCAAGACATAACCCAACCCCAGGAAATGATCCAGATTCAAAGTACAGTTACTACTGAATGCAGATCACTTCCACACCATCAGCCAGTCAATCATTGTAAGTCAAACCACCGTAAGTCAGGGACCACCTGTATTCACTGTTCCTCATGAGAGAGGTTTGTGCTTCCCACCCCCATTGATGCTAAGCTTGCAGGGTGACTTGCTTTCACCAATTTAGTGTGATGCAAATGATGTCTGTTGCCTCCAGGCAAGAGAGTTTAGAATCAGCATGTGATTCATGACATGATCTCTTTCATCTCTGCCATGAACCCAGCAATGTTCCAAAGGGAGCTGCTCCACCATCTTAGATGGTAGAGTGGAAGGATGTGGAACAGCCCTGCAAATCATGAAGCCTGTTACTATAGCATTACTCAGCCCACCCTGACTAGCATACTTACCACTGGACTCCATGTCAGGGACCCCCTACCACACACTCAGGAAACCCTCCCATGGTAGCCAGAGGGATATTTTGCAAGGATAAATTAGATGATGTCCTTTCCCCATTCAGGGTCCTCCTAAGGGTTCCCATCTAACTTAGAATAAAATCCAGCCTTCTCATCTTCTCGTCTAAGCCCTGTGGCTGACCTCTAGCCCACCACTCTGAATACATCTCTGGCTTTCTTCCTCTGCTCTCTTTTTCTCTCCATCCACCCTGCCTCTGTGGCTGCTTCTTGAATATGCGAATCTCCTTCCAGCCTCAAGGACTTTGCCCTTGCTCTACCCTCTTCCAGGTATGTGTTGAAATAACTGCCTCACTTCCCACAGATCTCTGCTCAAACGTTACTCTCTGGGAAGATTTCCTAGTCCTTGGATGGCAGTACCTGTGCCTCTTCCCACCTGGCTCTTCCACTGCTTTGTTTCACTTTTTAGGACCTTAGCAAGCAGTACATTATATAATTTTCTACTGATTTATTGTCGGTCTCCCTTCTAGAATGCATGTTCCACAAGGTCAGGGACTTTGTCTCACTATCAAATCCTTAGAACCTGAAACACTCTCAGGTATGTGACAGGCTTAAAAAATGTATATTGACTAAACAAATTAATGAACCAATGTGATTCTTCTCTTCTTCACTGTCTGCATTCTTGCTTCTGAATTGCTTCCTCTTCTGTAAAATAGAGATAATATTCCCTGAATTGCCCACTTTATAGGGTTATTCCGAGAATCAGATTGTGAATATAAATATGCCTTCTGAACAACCAAGAGTTATGAAAACATCAGATCAAATTATTGGCATCTTATTTGAGATACCAAATCATCTTTGATCAAATTCTGAGAAAATTAAACTTTGTCTCTGTTGACCTTTACCTCTACTTTCTATTACAATGATCCCCCCAAAAATGTACCTCCTTTTCTCCCATTGAATCAATTGAATCCGGATACTTTTTCCTATTCACAGAGTAGAAAGAACAATGCTAACCTGGGCCATCTCCCAGTCTTCCAGATCTGACCTGAGAAACATTTCCTAACCTTCCAGGGCTCAGATTCCTCACCCATTATGCAGTGATTATGAAGAACCAATTCCATGGGCTGTCATGAGGCTGAAATTAGCTGTGCACATAGAGAGCTGGGAGGATGGTGTGTCGTAGGAATCTTTCAATAGCGATGTTACTGTTATTCGTTTAAGTATTGATTGACTGCTTGTGCAGCTGATGTTAACATCTGCTTCATCCACGTTTGTGTGTGAATCAAAGGGGGCATCATGTCAGGTACTGAGAATGGTACTTGAAATCTAATGGGTGCTATAGAAATAGTGGCCCTTGTAAGTGGTGCTGGCAGTGGTGAGGATGGCAGTAGTTCAGAGCACTCATACATTCAAAAAAATTTTTGAAAAATAGAGGTCCCTAGTCCCTAGATATAATTTCATTCTCCTTTCCTGCATTGGGAAGCTGATTGGGAAACTTTCACATAAAGCTCTTCCTAACCATTTCAGCAAGTTACAATCTCTGACACCCAGAAGCATAGGCCCAAAGGCACAATTCCTATGGCTGCAATGCATACCCCACTCCCCAAAACAGGGCTAAAAGATCCCTGCGTATCAGTTATGATCTCAAAGACCAAACCTGGATGCATGAAGTCTGCAGGAACCTTGGCATTGTTCCCCACCCACAGAGTAAAGACCAATGGTTCCCAGCTCCCCTATAAATGCTACCTGGGCTCTTGGCTTAGCATCTCTACAGAATTGCCAGTGCACTACTACCTAAATGCAGATAATCATCACTAAGTATAAAACGGAATCCAAACATTGATTAAGCATTCATAAGATGTCCCTCTTGCTAATTCTCTCTAGGGTTCTCTGTTTTAATCCAAGAGAATAATAGGCAGTGGCGCCAACTTCCAACATCTGTTATCAATTCTGCAAATGCGTTCCATTTCTTTAGAATCAAATGCTGAAACATCTTCCCACCCTTTCCATAAAATCATTGAGTGCTATAAAAGGATATTACAGACTTTCAGGTAAAGGTGGTGGATGGAACATACTCGTTCTTTCTGTCCCTCCAAAAATTCCAATAAAAATCACAGTAAAGAAAGTTTTTTTTTAAGTCACTAAATTACAATGACAAAGATAACAGGAAAGAACATGATAGGATAAAATCTGGAGAGCGAGAAAGCAGAATAACAGTGAAAACTCATCCAACAGACCTAAGAAGCCCGACTCAAGCTCACCATGAAAACAACCGAAGAAGCAACCCAGATTTTATTAGAGTCCCGGGTACCATCAGACATTGGTGTGAAGTTGAGTCTGTTAACACATGATTGGTTGAAGAAATAGTAAACCCTCCCCAGGCTCCCATTCTGCCGCTTCCCCAACCCAAGGGACTGGAGGTTTACCACCTGGAAAGGATAGAACTTAGTGGGTCACATGAGGCATTGTTGGTGGCAGGGATGAAGCTCTGGAAACAGGAAGATTGAGTGAGAATCCCCACATGGAACAGGAAGACCCTCTTCCTTAGCCCCCAGAACACAGGCAGCTGTTCTTAACACCCCTTTTCCAGAGACTGGTGCACACCTGTTTTATGAAATACATGTACTTCAAGAAGAGACCTAGAAGTGCTGACAGGAGAATTCCCCTGAAGACTCAGACCAACCAAATCTCCTTACAAATAGTGAAGTCCACAGTTCACAAGTTCCACCCTACGCTTCCAGTGAGCTTTTAAGTGCCCCATGTCAAAATGTGAGCATTAGCCAGTGAGCACTAGTCCTCTGAGGAAATTCACTACCTTGAAGAAACAGAGAGACCAAAACATTGGAGGTCAGACCACTTCTAGAAAACTCAGCAGGAAGATAAAAACCTCAAAAGGAAAGTTCCATTAACAACCTCGGCCAATAGAAGTTATTGTAGTTATTAAGTTTCAAACTACACTCCAGAAGAAAGAAAACAATTGTAGAACAAAAGAGAGTGCCTAGAAATTCAAACTATGATTAAAAAAAGAAATTTTCAATAGGCAGGTCAGAAGATAAAGTTAGGGAAATCTCTTAGAAAGTAGAGTGAAAAGCCAAACATAGAAGATATGAAACAAAAGACATGAAACAGAAAATTAGACTGGGAGTCCAGCAGCTGAATGATTGAAGTTTCAGAGAAAAGAGAACTTGTAAAATAAAAGAGAAGATACTAGAAATAATCCTAGACATTTCCCAATAATGAAGGGCATGGTTTCTAGAATGAAAGGGTATGTTAAATAACTAGTACGATAGATCAATTTAGATGCCTATGAAGGCTCATCATTTTTAATTTCCAGAACAATAGAGACAAAGTGACAATCTTAGAATTTTCCAGAAAAAAATAAAAATATTACTCAAAAGATCAGGATGACTATGGATCTCTCAATAGTTACATAGAAACTAAAAGATAATGGAGCAATGACTTCAGAGTTTGAAAGAAAACCTTTTCCAGTCTAAATTCTATACCTGTCAAAATTATCGATTAAACTTTAGGCTGAAATACAGGCCGTTCAGACACTACAGGTCTTGCTATGATTCAGATGTGTTTTGTCCCCTGAGGGATTTTGCGTTGGAAGCTTGGTCTCGGGTGTGGCCATGTTGAAGGGGAAGAACTGGTGGGAGTGATGCTGTCGTTGAGGACACTGCCCTCAGGAGGGATTAATGCTGGTCTTGCAGTTCTATGAAAGTAGGCTACTATAAAAAGAGATAGACTGGCCCCTGTCCAGACTCTGGCTTCCTCTCTTCCCTTGATCTCCCTCTTTGCACACATGTTCCCACCGTACCATCTTCCAAGTTGTCTGTGACACAGCCAAAGGTGCCAAGCAATTGCTGGTTCCATGCTCTCAAACCTCCAGAATGGTGAGTTAAGTGATGCTCTTTTTTTTTCTTATAAAGAAAATACCAGTCTCTGGTATTTTGTTATAACAACTGAAAATGGACTAATACAGGTCTCAAAACATTTACTTCATCTCAGGAAGCTACTGGAGATACCATTTGCCTAAAATTAGGAGACACACTAAAAAGAAGAAGACATAGAATCTGTGGAATAAAAGAAAATCAATCCAAGAGAGAGAGCAAAGGGAGTACATGGGATGAAGGTGAAAAGATATCCCAATGCAGGAAACGGCAGGGCGCTCTGCATACTGTTTTTCAATATACCCTTTGAAATTATTTGATCCTGAAAATTATGCACATGTATAACTTTGATGAAGATTAGAAATGAATTTTAAGGTGATGGTGCATCATCAATAAATTAAAAGGAGAATTTTAATTTAGCTTCCCTTTGTTATGTGCACATATAGACACATAGTGCCATTTGGGCAATACATTTTGCAAAGCATCTACATGCATGAAAATATTTCAAGGAAGTGTTAATGATGGCCTAGGCCAATCTGTCTTTTGTAAATAATTTCTCCAGCAAGTATACTAATTAGAGCTAGGATAGGCAAATGATATGACAACCCATCAATCAGCAGCTCTTGCTGCTCATCTATTGAATATATAGTAATAGGCATTGCACATTCTGTGGCGTGAACAACCAAGTGTAAGATAGAATTCCTGGCATTAAAAACTCCTATCTTTCAAAGAAAGACTTGTGACATAAACTTCAGTAAAGTTAAATAACAGGACAAAGGTATAAATAATGTTTCATTAAAAAGCAAAAGGATGTCACAAAATATCATGTGACTTTTGCTAAACAAATGCCAAAACTACTGAAGCGTTATTGTTTAGAAGAAAAAGAGATCATGAAGCAGAGAAGCGATCTCAGAGAAAAGAGATGAAAACAGGTCTTCAAAGACAGGCTGGGATTTGAACATGTTGGGATAAGGAAGGACTCAGAATGTGCACCCAGGACAGCCGGGTGTGGTCGTGGCAGGAAGAGATTGCAGGGTCCACCCAGATGGGTGGGTGGGAGTCTGCCCACCAAAACGTGCAGGCAATCATCTTTTGGCCTAAGGAAAACAACATGATCTGAAACAAGCACTTCTGCAACCTACAGTGAGGCCAATAATCCAGTCACGTGCTCTGCTGAGCTGTGGATCTATCATTTTATGAGATCAAAAATAAAATCTCATGGGTGGTTTCTGATCTACATGATAGGCCCAAATTCTCTGGAAACAGCAATTACCTCTCAGCAAAATCATCGATTAGGGTATTGCATTGATTCTATTGTAATTTTTTAAAAAAATGTTTGCAAAGCTCTGTACTTTGATGAAGGCATCAGAGTGTGATTTATGGAGGAAGATGTTCTCCAGGGGAATATAAATATGTAAGCTTTACATATTTATAAAGTTCAAACACGTTAACTCTTCAACTGCTTTCAAAACCAAAGTGACCTCAGTTAGATATAAAAACAGAATAGGTATGTAAATTAACAAAAATAAGTGTTCTGATGTTTTTGCAGGACTTAGATCCCTCAGTGAAAAATATCAGTATCAGTGGGAAGTCAGAAGCATCCTATACACCAGACAAACCCAAACACATGGTGGGCACTCAAAAAAAATCTTACTAATTTTTTAATAATTAAGGGGGAATCTGGTAGGCCGATGTAAGACAGAAGTCATATCACAGGGCAAGACTGACCAGGGGGTTTCTGTCAATTCCCCAAAAGCAGGTAGCTATATCCACTTGTTCCCAGAAGAGGGCAGCCAAGAGCTTCTCCGGTGTCCTCTTCCTTGGAGGGACACGCGGTTGCACCAATCAGGGGAAATCGTCCTCCCCACCAGCACCAAGGCCAGAATCAGCTCAGAACTGATTGGTGCAGGAGGTGGGGACTGCAGAAGTGGGGTGGTTAACCTGGACCAAAGGTATTCAAGACAGATGCAACACCAGACCAAGAAGGATCATGGAGAAGACAGACAGTGGAAAATAAGGCAGATGGCAGCCAGGGGTCAAAGGGACAGGCTCAGGAGCCCAGCAGCTCTGATCATCTCTGCTCAAAGACTTTCAGTGGCTCCCTGCTTTCCTCTGCACAAACTTGGCCTAACATTCAAGGTCCCTATAATTTAGCCCTAACCCACCTTGGATTTACTGGGGTTTCATCACACACCCAAGACTGCAGATGAACAAACTCTTCCTCCGACTTCCTTCCTGTCTTTACCCGTCCAGTCCGTTTCTTCATTCTTCCAGTGAATTAGCACTCAGCGTTAGTGATGAGCAAGAGGGATACAGGATTAGGCAAACGAAGTGTCAGTGTCATCTTTGAGCTGCCCGGAGGAGACTGACAGCAATACGCCCCCCACACGTGGTATAGTAAGGATAGGTGCCTGGCTGTCAGCAAATGTGTCTTGGGGGCGGGTCAATCCGCCCACCCACCCGCCCGCCCCTCCTTTCCATGTGTCTCGGAGAGTGGGCTGCTTCCTCTTGCCCACCTGCCTTTCCCACTCCTGGTAGAAGTTTTCCCTCTCCTCCTTTAGGAAACTGCCACACACACACACACACACACACACACACACTCCTGTTCCTGGTAGGGCTGGCCAGATGAGATCTGGCTGATGGCTTTACCCCCTCCTTTTGTCCACAGGGATCGTTCAAGGAGTTTCCTTCAAGCCTTATCAATCACATTTCTTCCCTGGATGCCACCCATTAGGAATCAGAAGTTAGCTCCCAATTTCCCCTAGGCTGAATGCTGTCGGAGTAGATTCCAGAGCTGCTGGGACCATGTTTCTTGCTTCGTGGGAGGTTCTGGAATAATAAACTGGAAAGAATGAGACAGAGAGACTTTATGCTCTACAAATCCAGTTGCCCTGAATTAGGCCTGGGCTGTGATCGGCTGTGTATAACTACAGCTGAACTCCAGGCCATTTCCAAAGAGTCTATTTTCTTGGGTAGAAAGGGATCAAAGGGCCAGCAGGAAAGTTCTGCTTTGCTGGCTCCATGATGACATCATAGACCATTTTCTCCACTGTCCTTATCACGTGGTCCCAAGATGATTGCTGTGGCTCTGAACATCATACCCACATTCTAGAAGGAGAACAGTCTGAGAAATCCCACTCCTTACAATTCTATGTGTTCAGAAAAAGGCCATGTGGTCAATGCTAGCATGCAAAGAACTGTGGAGAGCTGAGTGTATTTACCTGAGCACAGTGAGAAGACAGAGGAGCAGAAAATGGGCAGATGCATGGGGTCCATCACCACTCCTACATTTCCTTCTTTGCCTGCAGAAACCCACAAATGCTCCTTGTGCATGATCAAGTTCAAGAGAGCTATTTGTAATAGTTGATCAACAGCCGTGGCTAATAAATCTGCCAAATACCACCACCATCATAGAACCTTCCCTCCTCCCCAGAAGCTGAGTAATCCTGAGTCTTCAGTTCCAGTCACAGCAGGTCCTTCTCCAACCAGCAGCCTGAGTAAAGGGGATCACAAGGACAGGGACACTCTCATGCAGACAGCCAAACCCCACCAGTGGACAAACCAGGCAGAAGACTCCCGCCAGTGCGCTTCCTGGAAACTAGCTCCGTTCCCCACTGGCTTCACAGTGGAGGACCGCCACAGAGGGAGGTTTCCAAGCCATCGACACAAAGAACTTCCACATACTCATTGCTATTGACCTTGTGTCCTGAACCTGCAATGTCATCCAGGACTTGTTGCTGGCAAGAAAGAGGGAAGAGAGCAACAGCCTTGATTTGCCACTAGAACACCTAAGGACACCATCACCTAAGCACATCCATACAGTGGAGACTGTGCAACCATAAAAAGAACAAGGAGATTCTGGGTGCATGATGGGAAACACTTACCAAAAATGATGGGGGGATGTTGCAAATTATACACCCACACACACACACACACACACACACACACACACGAGAGTTGTTTGTGTTAAAGGAAAAAATATAATAGAAATATTAATAATGATATACAGTCAAGTACTTGTCCCCACAGAGGGTATGTCTAGAAGAATGTCCGGTGTGAGAAGATGGCACCGCTGGCTGCCTCTGGAGTGAAGAACAGAGAAGCAAGAGAATAGGAAGGAGGGCAAGGGGTTTTGGTGCATCCTTTAAACTTTTTCAAATTTGCCCAGTGAGAGTGTATTTCCTATTTTAAAAAGAAGGAAACAAATTTCTTTAAGGGAACACATCTACAGTTCTGGTGGAGTTCCTGGTTCATTCTTTTCTTTTGTTTTAAAGGAGGAACTTGGCAGCCCTGGCTAATAAATAAAAAAGCAAGGAAAACAGCGAAGCCGGGTTCTCTGGA
This sequence comes from Glaucomys volans, assembly GCA_020662805.1. NCBI lineage: Eukaryota > Metazoa > Chordata > Mammalia > Rodentia > Sciuridae > Glaucomys > Glaucomys volans. The sequence continues at coordinate 44,960 of JAJEJO010052749.1, read as the reverse complement.
CATTAGCATCGACAGCATGGATGAGTGCTTTCCCCTGTTCCGCTCAAAGCACCTCCCAACACCAGCTCCGCCGTGCTCTCTCTGCTGTGAGGTCTGGAAATACTGACCCAGTGCTACAGGACTCAGAGCTGGGACAGGCTGGAAGGCCGAGTCCCGTGTGTCCTACCTGCCCCCCCCCCGGGGGGGAGGCCATCACATCTTTGCTCCGGCTGCTTCTTGTACCTGGAGTGACCCCTCTCCCTATCCAAGAAGCTGCTCCATACCCACACTCTGTCTATTGAAAATAGCAAGACTTTTCTGTAAAGGGCCAGGAGGTAAAGATCCCAGGCGTTTCTAGGTCCGTCTGTCTGTCATAACCACTCGACTCTGCTGTTGTACCAGGCAAGCAGCCTGGTACAAACAAACGGGCATGGCTGGGTGCCAACCAAACTACTCACAAAAATAGCCAGACCGCAATCCAGAGCACCCACGGTGCCAAATCCTGGTGAGGATGTGCCACACCCCAGTTGCTTCTGCTGGGCATGCAAAACGGTACAGCCACTTTGGAAGACAGCTGGGCAGTTTCTTATAAAACTAAACATGCGCTTACCATGTCATCCAGCAATCGTGCTACTTGGCATTTACCCAAAGGAGCCGAAAGCTTAAGTCCACACAAGAACCTGAACACAGATGTTTAGAGCAGCTTTATTCATATTATCAAAACTTGGAAGCAACCCAGATGTGCTCCAGGAAGTTATGGATAGATAAACTGTGCATCCAGACAGTGGAATATTATTCAGCACTGAAAGGAACTGTCATTCCATGAAAAGGCAAAGAGGAAAGTCAAATGCATACCACTAAGAAAAAGAAGCTAATTTGAAAAGGCTGCATATTAAAGCCTTCCAACAACACAGCATTCTGGGAAACCGTGGAGACAGTGAAAGATCAGTGGTTGCCAGGGGTTAGTGGGGAGGGAGGCGTGAGTAGGCAGAGTGGAGAGTGTTTGCACAGTGAACCACTGTGCATGGTACTGTCATGGTGGATACATGTGACAATTACATTTATCCAAACCCACTGAATGTGCAAGACCCAGAGTGAACTCTAATGTGAACCCAATGTGAACCTTTGGGTGATGATGATGTGTCTTCAGGTGTGACTAATGTTCCACTCTGCTGGGGACATTGAAAATGGAGGAGGCCAATCTGGGGGAGGAGGTACATGTGAAATCACACCTGCCTCTCAATTTCACTGGAAACATAAATTTTACCTTTAAAATAAACTCTATTTTGCCACAACACAATTATACTCAGTGACTTTAACACACCTCTCTCACTACTGGATGGATCCTCCAAACAAAAACTACACAAAGAAACTTTAGAACTGAATAATACAATCAATAATTTAGACTTTATGAACACATATAGACTATTTCATCCATCAGTGAGCGAGTGCACTTTCCACTCAGCAGCACATGAATCCTTCTTCAAAAGAGACCGTATCTTACACCACAGAGCAACTCTTAGCAAATACAAAAAAAAATCCTGCATTCTATCAGATCATAATGGAATGAAATTAGAAACCAATGATACATTAAAAAGTAGAACCTACTCAAATACCTGGAGACTAAATAATATGCTATGGAATGATGAATGGATAGCAGAAGAAATCATGGATGAAATAAAAAAAAA
>JAJEJO010052749.1:0-38293 GCA_020662805.1 Glaucomys volans | reverse complement strand
AAACTTCAGACCAATATCCCTGATGAACACAGATGCAAAAGTTCTCAATAAAATTCTGGCAAATTGCATACAAAAACATATTGAAAAGAATAGTGCACCACAACCAAGTGAGTTTATCCCAGGGATGCAAGGCTGGTTCAACATATGGAAACTGATAAACCTAATTCATCACATCAGTAGACTTAAATACAAGAATCATATGATCATCTCAACAGATGCAGAAAAAACATTTGACAAAACATAGCATCCTCTCATGTTCAAAATACTAGAAAAACTAGGGATAATAGGAACATACCTCAGCATTGTAAAAATTATCTATGCTAAGCCCAAAGCCAACATCATTCTAAATGGAGAAAACTTGAAAGCATTCCCTCTAAAAAGTGGAATGAAACACTGATGTCCTCTTTCACATTGTCCTTGAAACTCTGGCCAGAGCAATTAGACAGAAGAAAGAAATTAAAGGAATACGAATAGGAAAAGAAGAACTCAAACTATCCCTGTTTGCTGATGATATGATTCTAGATTTAGAAGATCAAAAAAATTCCACCAGAAAACTTCTAGAACTCATAAATGAATTCAGCAAAGTAGCAGGATATAAAATCAACACCCATAAACCAAATGTGTTTCTACACATCATTGATGAATCCACTGAAAGAGAAAATAGGAAAAGTATCCCATTCATAATAGCCTCAAACAAACAAAAAAAAAGCAAAGAACTATTTTGGAATTAATCTAACAAAAGTGATGAAAGACCTCTAAAGAAAGAAATAGAAGAAGACCTCAGAAGATGGAAAGATCTCCCACACTCCTGGATAGGCTGAATTAACATTGTCAAAACAGCCATAGCACCAAAAGCACTATACAAAGTTAATGCAATTCCAATTAAAATACCAATGAAATTCTTTAAAGAAATAGGAAAAGCAGTCATGAAATTAATTTGGAAAACTAAGAGACCCAGAATAGCCAAAGCAATCCTTAGCAAGAAAAGTGAAGCAGAAGCTACCACAATACCAGACCTTAAATTATACTACAGAACTATAGTAACAAAAACAGCATGGTATTGGCACCAAAACAGACACAAAGACCAGTGGTACAGAATACAAGACACAGAGACAAACCTACATAAATACAGTTATCTCATATTAAACAAAGGTGCCAAAAACATACATTGGAGAAAAGATAGCCTATTCAACAAATGGTGCTGGGAAAACTGTAAATCCATATATAGTAGAATGAAATTAAACCCCTATCTCTCACCCTGCACAAAACTCAACTCAAAGAAGATCAAGCACTTAGGCACTAGAACAGAAACCCTGTGCCTAATGGAAGAAAATGTAGGCCCAGATCTACATCATGTAAGCTTAGGATCTGACTTCCTAAACGAGACTCCTAAAGTGCAGGAAGTAAAATCAAGAATCAATAAAATGGAATGGATTCAAACCAAAAATCTTCTTCTCAGCAAAGGAAACAATCAATAACATGAAGAGAGAGTCTGCAGCCTAGGAGACAATCTTTATCACATGCACCTCAGATAGAGCACTAATCTCCAATATATATAAAGAACTCAAAAAACTTACACCAAAAACACAAATAACCCAATCAATAAATAGGTTGAGGAACTAACAAACACTTCACAGAAGAAGAAATATGATCAGTCAACAAATATATGAAAAAAATGTTCAACATCTCTAGCAATTAGAGAAATGCAAATCAAAACTACACCGAGATTCCATCTCACTCCAGTCAGAATGGCAATTATCAAGAATACAAGCTGGGTGTGGTGGCACACCCCTGTAATCCCAGCAGCTCTGGAGGCTGAGGCAGGAAGAAGTCAGTCCAGTTCAAAGTCAGCCTTAGCAAAAGCGAGGTACTAAGAATCTCAGTAAGACTCTGTCTCTAAATAAAATACAAAATAGGGCTGGGGATGTGACTCAGTGGTCGAATGCCCCTGAGTACTCAGGGGTACCCCCCCAAAATAGTACAAGCAACAATAAATGTTGGCTATGATGTGAGGAAAAAGATTCACTCAAACATTGCTGGTGAGACTGAAAATTGGTGCAACCACTACGGAAAGCAATATGGAGGTTCCTCAGAAAACTTGGAATGGAAACACCATTTGACCCAGTTATCCCACTCCTTGGTTTATACCCAAAGGACTTAAAATCAGCATATTATAGTGATACAGTCATATCAATGTTTATTGCAGCTCAATTCACAATAGCTAAACTATGGAACCAGCCTAGGTGTCCTTCAACAGATAAGGGGATAAAGAAAAAGTAATATACATACACAATGGAATATTACCCAATCATAAAGAAGAATGAAATTATGGAATTTTCCAATAAATGGATGGAACTGGAGAATATTATGCTAAGTGAGAAAAAGCCAATCCAAAAGAACCAAAATTGAAAGTTTTCTCTAATATGCAGATACTAATTCACAATGGGGGGAGGGGGAATAGAAGTACTTTGGATTAGACAAGGGGAGTGAAGGGAGGAGAGGAGTATGGAGTAGGAATAATAGTAGAATGTATTGAACATTATTACCCTATGTGCATATGATTACATGACTGGTATGATTCTATGCCACGTACAACCAGAAGAATGAGAAGTTATACTCCATTCATATATGATATGTCAAAATGCATCCTACTGTCAGATATAACCAATTAGAACAAATAAAAGAAATTTTAAGAAATAAAGTGTATTTTAAAAACAAAATACAGGCAATGGTCGTGTTTGACTTGCAGGCTTCTGTTTGCTGATCCTTCCTTCAGACTCCATGAAAACGTGCCCTGGGCCCCATCATGCCCTAATCTCTATGACACCCCCAACACGCTCTTTGAGGACAACGCCTCTTAGGGATTCCCATCCACTAGCCTGAATATTGGTTGCATTTACTTGGCCCCAGATCACTCAGCCTGGCTGCCAAGGACAGAACAAGCCCACAGCTTCCCCTTTCCTAGGACATGTCTGTCACATCCAAGAGTAACTCCTATATCCACTTGCTGTCCCTGGGTCTCAGAAAGCAATGACCCTGACTGCCTCACTGCCACAGGTACTCTGCTTCCAGAGGATTCCCGAGGAACACACTCAGAGGCCCCAAAGTGTTAGGAGTAGATTTTTGCTTGATTTTTGTTTTTTGCATTTTTTGGTACCAGGGATTGAACCCAGGGACACTTAACCACTGTGCCACATCCCCAGCCCTTTTTTATGTTTTATTTTGAGTCAGGGTCTTGCTCAATTGCTGAGGGCCTTGCTAAGTTGCTGAGACTGGCTTTGACCCTCCTTCCTCAGCCTTCTGAGCCGCTAGGATTACAGGCCCCACTGGGTGGAGTGTTCGGACTCAATGGGTCTCAAAGTTATCCATCTGCCAAGCAGTCTGGCTCCACCTGCCTCCTGACCTCCTCCTGGGGCCCACCGGCCAGTCCCACACCTGGCTCTGGGTTTAAGAGAATGTTTGTTGGTTTTTATGCCCCACCTTCAACATTTATCTATAGCAAACTAATATTTATTGAACAGCTAGTAAATGCCAAGTGCTTTCAACATTTTTAAAAGATGTCCAAGGGAGGAAGAAGGGACTTCTACTTTCCATTGCATAAACTTTTGGTACAGTTTGAATTTTTCATTCTGTACATTACTGCTTTCTATTTTTCAATATTTCAGAAGAGCCTCATGAACGGACTGGATGGATCACTTTTGAAAAACGTACCTTTCACGTGTGAGGTCTTTCCGAATACGGTGATTGCAGATTCTTACCAAATATTCGTTGGCTAAGTCCAGACGAAAATAAATCACTGTCGATGTGAGTTTGAAAACCGCAGAACTTTATTAAGTAATCTTACTCTCGCTTTCTAAGGTTCCTTTCTGCCATAGCATTTCTGTGCCTCAAAGTTAAGGGACTCAAGGGTCTCTGAGTTCCAAGACTTGGAAACCCACAAAGCACGCAGCCTTTCTCTGCTCCTGCCCACCGCCTTCCAGCAGGCTCCTCAGCCTCCCTGCACAGGGAGGGGCGCCTTTAAGGACAGGCAGGCAGCCCCGCACATCCTCCCTCCGGCCAGCGTGCGCTGCTGTTCCTCCCACACCCAGTAGGGGGCGCATCTCCTCTCACTCGCCGCTCAGTGGGCTTCCCCACCCTCCAAGCATGCTCTCTCCAGGCGTCAATCTCCAGGACCCCCTGGAAAGACTGACACCCGAAGTTCCTCACCCTGCTGAAAATGCAGAGAAGTGAAATTTCACTGAAGACTGCACCGAACGCTGGCTGAGCCTCCACCTTGACTGACACCTGCCTTCAGCCCCTGGAACCTTGAGGAAAGTAAGTGACATGTGTATTTGCACGCACAGAAATGGTGAGGGAAGCTGCACCGGCCTGCAGAGCTAGGGCTTTCTCCCTGCTTCAGTCCCCTCCTGCCTCCACTCCACCCCACCTCCTGGAATTCGCACGTGGGCTCCCAAAAAAGTGTCTAGAGTGGCTGAGGAACAAAAGTTTTCATTTCAATTAATTTAAATATCAATTTTAAAACAGGTACAATTCTGTTATTGAAAAACTTTAAGTGTGTTTGGAATATGGAATACAGACTGTACAATTTTTTTAACTGTAAATATCATAAAATCAAAATATGGGTCAAATGTTTTCTATGAAAATTTAGAGTACTGATTGAGATGTGCTGTAGGTATGGAATCATATCATATTTTGAACAGTTAGTCCAAAAGTGAAAAATATTTCATTCATAATTGCTTTTTACTGATGACATGCAGAAGTCATAATTTTGATTTTTTTTTTCTTTTTTTTGGTACTGGGGATTGAACCCAGGGGCACTCCACCACTGAGCCACATCCCCAGTCCTATTTTGTATTTTATTCAGAGACAGGGTCTCACTGAGTTGCTTAGGGCCTTGCTAAGTTGCTGAGGCTGGCTTTGAACTCGAGATCCTCCTGCCTCAGCCTCCCAAGTGCTGGGATTACAGGCGTGCACCACCCGGCCCGGCTTGATATCTTAAAGTCACGTATATTATTACAATTTATTTCACCTGTTTCTTTTTTCTTTTTATAATGTGGTGTTATGATTTGTGAGATGTCCCCCAAAAAAATTCATGTGTGAGAATGAAAGAAGATTTAAAGGTGAAAGATTGGGTTATAACAGCTTTAACCCAATCGATGAATTAATCGCCTGATAGGGATTCACTGAGTGGTAATTGAAGGCAGGTGGGGTGTGGCTGGAGGAGGGGGTCCCTGGGGCATTTCTTTGGGGTATACATTTTGTTCCTGGTGAGTGGAGTTCCCCTCTCCTTCCTGGAGCAGAGCTCCCAGCCCCTCCCCTCTGCCACACACTTCTGCCATGATGTTCTGTCTCACCCGGAGCCCCCAGGAGTGGAGCTGGCTGTCTGTGGACTGAGACCTCTGAAACTGTGAGCCCCCAGAATAATCTCTTTCTTATCTAAAATTGTTCTTGTCAAGTCTTTTAATCATAGTGAAAAAGCTGACTAAAATTGTAGTAACTGGAGAATTCAAAATAACTGGTAGTTCACCTATTTTTTGGATAGCACTCTTCTAAACTATTTTTACCAGTTAAACTTCAGAGCCACTGACCATTCCCCTCCTAGAACTAACAGGGTGGCATCCTCTGCAGAAACCGCTCAGCCCTGACACTCAGGGAGATGGAAGAGGAGAGAGAGGAGGAGGAGGAGGACTAATGGGAAGAGCCAGGTCTGACTTCCAGCCCTGATTGCATGGCCCCAGCTCTACCCCAGGATCCTTATGGGCCCACGTGGGGCTCTCTCTTGATGTTATGGTGTAGATATAGGTGTCCCCCAAAATTCCAAGTTAATTCAGGAATATTCAAAGGTGAAATGATTGGATTGTGAAAGCTGTAACCTAATCAGTCCATCCTAGTTTGGTGGTGACGTAGGCTGGTGGGTGTGACTAGAAGGTATGTCACTGGCAGTGTGTCCTGGAAGGGTTCATCTTCCCTAAAGCCCCTTCCTCTCTCCTTCTCTCTGCTTCCTGGCTGCCACAAATGGAGCAGCTCTCCTCTTCTGTACCCTTCTGCCATGATGTTCTGCCTCACCTTGGGCCCAGAGCAATGAAGTCAGCTGAGCATGGACTAAGCCTCTGGAACCTTGAGCCAAAATAAACCTTTCCTCTCCTAAGTTGTTCTTGTCAGGTCTTTTTGTCACAGAAACACAAAGCTGACTAACACAGAAATTGGTACAAAGAAGTGGGGTCACTGCTGTGACTAGCCTGACTAAAGTTTCAGAAGCCTTTGGAAATGATTTGCAGGGGAAATCTGGAAAAGTTTGGAGATGCATGCTGGAGAAACCTTATAATGTTGTAAGCCTAGCTTAATAGATTATTCTGGTGGGAGGTCAGAAGATTAGGATGCTGACAGGAATGCAGACTGTGCTCATGATGTTTCAGAGGGAAATGAGGACTTTATTGGAAATAGAAGTGAACTAGAAGTCACTCATGTTATATTCTGGCATAGAACTTGTCTATATTTTGCCTGTATTCTGAGACTTTATGTGAAGCTGGATTTAAAGGTGATGGACTAATTAATCTGAAAGAAGACATTTCAAGGCAGCACAGCATTCAGAAGGAGGCACAAATAATGCTATCGGTGTTTAGCCAGGTGTACTGTGAGAATTGGGAGCAGAAATTTCAGTTGAAGGATTTTTAAAATTTGCAGTTTGACCAAAAAATTGAATGTAAAATTAAGGCCAAGAAAGATGTGGTTGTTGAAGAGATTGCCACCATGAAAGAGATGCTAAGTACTTTGCACAGAAACAATAGAAAAAGTGGTTCAAGAGCATCTACAGAGTTTGCAAGATAATACTCATCCCCATTGCAAGTTCAAAGGAATGTAGAAGGGAAAATTCCTTTGATAAGAGACCATGGGGCACCCTGCTTACACAGGGAGTCCTAGGGAATTATTCTATGATGTCCAGCTGCCCAGGCACTCAAAGCTGCTGCAGCTGTAATTCCAGGTGCTCAGCTATTGCTTGAACTGGCAGCAGGTCTTGGCATCATCTATGTGGTGCTGACTCTATGGAATGCAGGATGGTTGGGTTAGATAGTCATAAAGGTTTCCATCAGTATTTCAAAGGAAGGCCTTGGAGTCCAGACAAAGTGTAGCAGGATCAGAATCTCTGCAGGCTACCCCTGAGGGCAATGTGTGAATCTATGAAGGTGAAGCTGAAGCTGCAATGGACCAAAAATTAAGAGATGCCAGTAATGTGGTATAGAAAAGCTACTGGCTGTGGAGAGAGCCAGGCTAAAAGAAAGCTCATGTGCACTGCAACTCTCAAGTTCAAAGGCTCAGGGCTGCCCAAACCCTTTGGAAAACACCCCACTCCACTGGGCCCTAGATGCTGTACACTGAGTTTTAGGTGGAATTACAGGACCTGTTTGCCTGGCTGGATTTTGGTCTTGTTTTGATCCCATCACTTCTTTATTTTCCCATGTTTTAGTCAGCTATTTCACCACTGTGACTAAAGAACCAACCAGCACAATTGTATGGGGAGGAAAAGTTTATTTAAGGGCTCATGGTTTCAGAGATCTTCATCCATGGAAGGCCAGCTCCATTTCTCAGGGATCCAGGTAGGCAGGACAGCATGGTGGAAGAGGGTGGCGAAAGAAACAGCTCACCTGGAGATCAGGAAGCAGAGAGAGAGACTTCACTGGCCAGATACAAATACTTAACCCAAAGCCACACCCCAATTCTCACTTCCTCCAACCACACCCTACCACTTCAGTTACCACTGTTAACCCCTGGGTTGACTCTTACCCAATCATTTCTCCTCTAAACCTTCTTGCATTGTCTCATACATGAGCTTCTGGGGAACACTTCACATCCAAACCACTACAGTCCACATGCCTTCCTTGAAGAATGAAAATGTTTACTCTGTACCCCTGTATGTTGGATATTTGTAACTTGCTTGGCTTGTAACTAAGAGTTTGCCTTGAGTCTCAGATAAGACTTTGAACTTAAACCTTCGGGAAATGCTGGAACTGTTAAGACTACAGGACCCTTGAAGATAAACTAAACACATTTTGCATAGTTAGATGGGCATGAGCTTCTGGGGACAAGGGTAGTTGTTATGGTTTGGATATAGGATGTACCCTAAAAGCTCCTGGGTTGATACAGGAATATTCAAAGGTGAAATGATCAAACTGTGTGAGCTGTAACCTAATCAGTCCATTAATTCTAGTTTGAATGGACTAACTGGGTGGTAAGTGTAGACAGTGGAGTGTGGCTCGAGGAGGTGGGTCACTGGAAGTGTCCATCTTCCCTGTGGGGTCTCTCTCTCTCTCTCTCTCTCTCAATTCTTTTCCCCTCCTCCCCCTCCCCCTCCTCCTCCTCCTCCTTCTTCTTCTTCCTCCTCTTCTTCTTCTTCAAGCAGCTTTCCTCTGACATACCCTTTCACCATGACGTTCCACTTCACCTTGGGCCCAGAGCAATGGAGACAGCTGACCATGAACTAAACCTCTAGAATCATGAGTGAAAATTTATGATTTATGTTTCCTCCTCTAACTTGTTCTTGTAAGAGATTTTGGTAACAGCTACACAAAGCTGACTAACACACCAGGTGACCAGGATGATGGTCCTAATGGTCTATGGACACACAGATTCCTGGAGGGCATGGAGGAGCATCTAACTCACCCGGGAGACAGGAAACTTACCAAGGTGAGGTGGAACCTCCCAAGTTCTGAGTGGATTCAGACCTCTCTCCAGCTGGCCCATGTGGTGGCCCAGCATGGCCTAGTCTGCTACTAACCCATATGCATAAGCTAGGGCATCATTTCCTTCCCTGAACCTTGGTTTCCATCCATAAAATAAGAGGGTCTGAACAGTCTCTATTTGAAAGTAGTGACTTAAATGATGGCCTTGTCCCTACACAGCACTGGCAGAGAAGTAGGGCTCTAATCAGGCCCATGGCAGGCCTCTGCATTCCTCACAGACAGCCACTTGGGACTGCACTTCCACGTCCAGCATCCAAGCCCAGGTCTGCCTGAATCATGGACTACTTACCAGGGACGGCTGCTGGAACAGGAGTGCCAGCCCTGCTCAGAGGGCCAGTGCTGGGCGTCCAGCCATCTGCAGCCATCCCCTTGGGCTGCATCTTCCCTGTCCCTGCAGAGCACCTTGTTTCCGGGAGCTTTGAGTTGGAACCACACAGGTGGCTTTGGGCACACGTGCCCAGGCTTGAGTGTCAGCAGACCTGGAATACCCAGCAAAGTGTCTCCCAGGCTTCCGGTGCCCAAGAGACCTGGGAGGCCAGAGTGGTGAGTTCAAGGGAGGAGGTGGTGGGTTTCCTGTCATCAAAATCCAGAAACCTAGTCTGATCCTGACTCAGCCAACAACTCACTCAGTGGCTTGGACAAAATAATAGTAACAATAACTCTGTGGGTATGTGCACGTCCTTGGGTGTGTGTCTCTATGTCCCGGAGCCAGAGGGGAATATCACTGTGAGTGAACAAAGAAGCCCTTGCCCTCCTGGATCTTCCGCCCAATTACAAGGAAGACAGGAGCCAAAAAGGAGTAGATGACAAGTTTACCTCCAGGCACAGGGATTTGGGACACTGGCAAGTGGTGTCTGGGAGCACAAGAAAGTGCCAAATGTACAGGAGGAGAGGCTGAGGAGGCAGCGAGCGAGGCCAGCTTTTCCTGAGCCCAGTCCACATCAGCCTCCCCTTGGCAATGTGTCTGCAGCAGTGAGCTGACTCCTCTTTATTTCTGGGATGTAAAGCTCATTCCAAATGATTTGGTGCTGGATCATTCCTACTTATTGTCATCTGCAGAGGTCTCCCACTGTGATGCTTCATGACGCCTCATTTCCCCAACAGCAGCTGGAAGGATCCCTGAAGACCCTTCTCCACTCCCCCTCTTTTCCCCCCGCCAGAGGCCTCTGCAGGACTAAGGAGTGTGCCAACTACCCCTATATTCTGGGTTGGGGCAAAACAGGGGGATTGGTTTGTTTCAGTGTCTTCAGAAGCTCCCCCATAGTTAAAGCCAACTGCTCCCCATTTCTAAGCCTGGTAAAAGACCACCAAGACTTAGAGAGGAGGTAGCCAAGATCAGGGGTTAAGACCCTAATCTGTGCACCTACAGAATCTTAAAGAAGTTGGAGAGGCAGAGGAAGTGGTTGGGATGAAGAATTTGGAGATAGAGCTGCCAGTGTGTAGAGCCCACACTCCCCATGAGGAGGCAAAGGGACTTCGGTGAGACCTGGAAGGCTTGGTGCATGTTCCCCAGAACATGGGGACTCAGGAGATGAGTGTCTCACTCACACTCAGCAACCTAAAGGGCAATAGATGGTGGCCAGGTAGACACACTGAGACTAGAGTGAGACAAAGGTGCAGTGCTGAGGGTGGCTTCCTGGCCCAAGTTTATCAGAGCAAAGGATATATGGCAGTTTCCCATGAACAAGAACTGGCCTAGGAGGTGTGCCACCACGCCAAGTGAAGAGGGAGAAGTGATGGAGGGACAATGGGAGGAGACTCCTTGAGCAGCAAACTGTAGAGGCCCCACCAACAGAGGAGAAAAGGATGCTGCAAATCACCCATGGAAGAACCACCTTGGAGGGAAACAAGTCAACTGTCAAACCCAGAGGCTAAAAAACATCAGTGGGGTACGTCTGCTCCCACCATATCCTCCAATCTTCCACTCCCCAGTCCTGGGGTGGGGCAGAGGAAGCCCAGGGAGCACCAGGGAACAAGGGACAGAAACAGAAAGCAGAGACCCAGCAGCCCACTGACCCCTTCCCACCTCAAGGGCCAGCCCCATGCAGCTGAGCTGGGGAGGGAAGAGATGTTCATTTTCAAAAGAGCCTGGAGGACGTGGTCCTACTCCTGAGTGGACATAATAATTACTAAATGGGGATTAAGTTTTCATGGAAGGAGTGGCCAGATGACCTTTTTTCTTAGATATCATTAGCAAAGGAAGTCATGGGACTTGCCCACATTTATCCAGAAGCAGGATAGAAACTACAAAGCAGGCAGCAGGAGACCAAAAGAACAGCTCACTTGTGTTGAATGCTACAAGTCCCACTTGTTCAATATCATGGTGACGCATATACACAACTTCCAAAATCGGGATCATATGCTCCATGGTATTCAAATCTTTTTTTTTTTCTCAAAGAATAATATGACATGGAACTTTTCCCTTGGAAAGAAACCTTCATCTACAAGTTGAACGCATCACCATCTGGAAATGCTGTAATTTATTTGCCCAATATCTTATCCAATGTTTGCTTTTGTAAATCATGCTTAAAGCAAACATCCTATGCATAAATCTCTGTATACATATTTGATTCCTTCCTGAGGATAAATTCCAAGAAGTGGAATTGCTAGACTAACGGGTGGAAACCTACTTAAGGCTTTCTGTCTCTATCAGCAAAGAGGCCCAGGGTCCAGGAACACATCTTTGCTAGGGGGAACTGAGTTGTCCAGAAAAGTCTTCAGAGACTGAGTGAGCCCTGCAGCTCACTCAGCTTCACTCAGGTGACAGGGAAACACCAAATGTGACTATGGAGGGTGTTCTTCCAAGTGCCCGATGCAGCAGGCTAGAATTGCAAGTGAACAGACCCACACAGTGTTTTCTACCGAAAACATGCTCACACACGGAGGATGCATTGCGTTACCCTGATGTCAATGCATCTTTTTTGACACCCTCAGAGACTGACTTCTGGTGGGGACAGAATGGAGTCTGGTCAAAAGTATGGGTGCTGGAGTCTCCCAGCTGGGCCTTGGCTCCATCCCATCTAAATGTGCCATGGAGAAAGCCACATCCCCTCTCTGTCCTGAGTTCTCATTCACCATTTCCAAATTTGACAGATTCCTCAAAATGCTCAGCGAAGTTCCCGTGCTCCATCCATGGTGTCAGCCACAGAACAACTGGAGCCATGCCAGCAAAATCAGCCACTCTCAAGTGATTTGGGCACCAAGTATACTTCTCTAAAGGTGCTTTTTATTGTCACAACTTAGAAAAGAGGGGAGTGCCACTGTGCCATGGGTAGAGGCCAGGGATGCTCTACACTGCTATGCGGCAGACTGCACTCCGCCCCCCGAAACAAAATGCCAGTGCTGAGGTTGAGAAAGCCAAGCCGGGCATTCCCTGGGTGCCAGTCTCCCACCCAGAGGAGCCCACGTTCCTGTGGGTCAGATAGCACTTCATGTGGCATTTCCCACCCACTGTCCCTAAGGTCGTCCAATATTCAGACGAGCACTCACAGTGTGAGAGGGTGACCAGGGGTACCAGCAGGTGGTGCTCAGATCTTTGCCAGGTGACTGGGCCATTCTTTGGGTTACCGGTCTACCTTGTATCTCATTCTGGAATTCAGGCTAAAAGGGCCTTCCTAACTGGGTTCTTCCCATGATAAAGGTCCCAAAAGGATAAAAAGAAATAATGGTGCCTCTTGAGGCTCAGAACTGGCACAGGGTCACTTGGGTCCACATCCTATTAGCTGAAGCCCATGTGTCACTCCCTGTTACCTACAGGGCAAGGCCACACATCTCAGATGGCCCCCGGGCCTTTAATGGAACCGGGTAGACCATGCACACACAAGTCTTTTCTCCCTTTGTCTTCAGCAGAACACAAAAGTGCTCCTTGCCCGTCTTGGTAGCTCTTCAGCTTTGCTCTGGTGGCCCTGGCAGTTCCCAAACAGGTCCTCTGTTGGCTTTCACTCCAACAGGATCTGCAGGTGCTGCCAGCCCTCCTGCCTAGAACGCCCTTTCCCCAAGGGATCCTATTCCTCCGAGCCCCAGGCCTCCTGTCCTCTTGTGCCAAGGCCCCCAGCCCAATCAGCCCTGCATGGTTGGTTTGTCCTGCACTGTGCGTCTCTCAGACCACTCCTCATGCAGCTGAAGCCAAAGTCTCCCATGGATGCATCTCAAGTGTGCTAATGTCCCTGACATTAGCTCTGCCCACTGAGGGTCTCTGTGGGCAGGACTGCACCTTGTCCCTTCTCAGGTCCCAGGAACCCAAGCAAGCAAATGAACAATCCTGGGAATGAACGGGCGCCATGTCCTGTGTCTGGCATGCACACTTTCTGTGTCATTTACTCTGAAGGTCGATTGTCTCCCAGTAAACATCTCCCCTTCTTCCTTAGGCAACAAAATCCAACCTTTACACTGGGAACATTATTGTTCATTGCACCTTCTTCCTTGCAGCTAAGTGTTCCCATGCAAGAAGTTCTGGGCAGTGATATGTAACAGAAATGTATGAGATGTAGCACATGGCTTCACAGCAAGGATAGGATAGGTCTTCCATTTCTCCTTTCTGCTGCCTGGAATCCAGACATAATGGTAGGAATTTAGGCAGCCATCTTGAACCATGAGGATAGAAGTTACATCTGGAACAGCAGGAAGACATAAGGCTCTTGGATCTCTTGTAATTCACAGAACTGCCTTAGCAGCCCCATACTACCTCTCTCAGGTTGTCTTCTAAAAGACTCTAGATCCTTCCATGTTTAAACTACTGTAGTTGAACCTCTAATTTATAAGCAAACTGAATTCTAAACATGACCCCAGGATCCCTGAGTCTTCTGGTGAACACATCTCCATCTCAGTGTGCCACCATTCTCTAGCCTATCAGTAGGTCTGGCATCCCCTACTCAGCCTTCAAAGAAAGACTGAAGAAAATGCCTCCCTCCAGCTCAGCCTCCACATGCCACCACAAGCCTCTCTCTCCACTGAAAACTCAGGAAGGGGAAATAAAGTTCTACCCTAATGTAGTGCCAGGAAATGTCACTCATTCAGTTGCCAACTCCCCTAGTAACAGGTGAATTCTGTCATCTTCCTTCCAGGCAACATTAATATTTTACATTTTGAAGTCAAAGTCCCTGGACACAGCTGTTATCCTCCACTGCTTCTCTAAACTCCTCTCCACCTCACATGCAAGACAACCCTTGAACCCCCAGTCCTGCCCCAAGCTCAGTGCTCAGGGTTGTCCTTTGTCCCCTTCTGCCTGCTTGGTAGATGCCCGTCTCTGGCTGGTGTCCAGCTGTAGGACTTCTGAGCTCAAAATGAAAAGTCCCCAGCTGAGCAAACTCTCGCCCTCTCTCCCAGACCTGATGTGCCCTTAGCCACTCCCTAGTTCCTCTGCTCTCCCCCTGCCTCACACTAATCCAGGAGCTCTGGGGAGCAATCAGGCTTCCAAGTAGAGGTCATTTCTTCTGCTGCCCATTCCCCTCCTGGCCAATGGCTGATGTAGGCATAAAATACTGCAGAGATTGAGGGCTCCTCTGGAGCACCTTTATTTTAAACCTGGAACTCATTGCTCACATGAAATCTTAGGTGAAGCCATCTGTGCAAAGCAAATAAAGTTAGAGGCTCTGAGTTGGGAGGGAGGTGGTGGAGCCAGGTTGGAGGGGATGCCGAGCTCTACCTGCAGCAACTCCAGCCTCTCAGAAGCCAAGACTCCAGTCTTGACAGGTGCTCTTCCTCCTCCTGCCCTGGATGCTCCTCCTCAGCTGTATGCACGGGTCATCTCTAAACAAATGCTGTAGGCACCTGCTGTAGAGGCCTTTCCTGGCCACTTACCTAAAGTAGCCCCTGCTCCAAGTCGCTCTCTGCTTTCTGGTCTTGTGTCAGCTCAGAAACAGATGCAAGGGCAGAATAGGAAAGGCAACATGTTGTTAGACGAAATGGACATGAGAAAATAGAGAGAGAGGGTGGGGATGGTTCGGGAGAGCAGTCAAACTGCAGTGGACACCTGTCCTAAGGGAAAGGAGAGGAGGAGCAGAGGAGGGAAGGCAGGAGGGAGGATCAGGGACTGCAGTACACCTCGAAGGAAACTGAAGACAAGCCTCCAGAGGGTGCTGAAGCCAAAGTCTCCCATGGATGCATCTCAAGTGTGCTAATGTCCCTGACACTCCTGGTCATGGGCAGGCTGCAGCCCCTGGGCAGGATGGTCCCCAGGGTGAACACAGTGATGGATTCCACAGTGCTGTTGGTCACCTACCCACCCTGCAGCTTGAGATCTGGGAGGCTCAGTGTCATGGCCCCTGCAATTTTTCTTCAAAACATTTTCACTATCTGGCATTCTATTTATTAGTTTGTTATTGGGCCCAAGATAAAATGTCAACTCACTGGCAACAGCGGCATGCCTGACTTGTTCCCTGCTGTGGCCTCAGCCTGTGACAAAAGTGGACACACAGAAAGAATCCAGCACATGTTTGTTGGAAGGGTGGAAGGGCAGGTGGATGTGGAGGATGGGTTGGGAAAGAGCTGGAACCTGGAGAGCAGTGGGGAGACCTCAGGGTTCTGCTGCTAATCAAAGAGGAGAATGAAGACAGCCTTTCAGCCTGGGCACAAGGAAGCAGGAGAGACTGTGATGGGGAGGGCTTCGAGAGGCCAGGGAAGTGACAGGATTCAGGGAGCCCCAAAGGCAAGGGGAACTCAGCCAAGAGTTTGAGAATGGGGCAGAGTTTGTGGGTCGTGGGCTGCAACTCATCCTGGCTACAGACTGGAATTTGCTTTTCTGAAACTAAATGGAAGCAAACATGGCCATGGAAAAACAATCTCATCTCCCCTCCATGGAAAGCACACACGGGCCTTTTCTGAGTGGTCACTAATGATCTAGGTCTGAGGTCATCCTCATACTGTCCTCCAGCCCAACCCAGGCAGACCTTCCTCCTGAGAGCACTGGAGTATGACTCACCTTCCTGGCAACAGAGGCTCCCAACCCTGAGCCTGCACGTCACCTGGGGATCTCATTCCACTATCCACATTTCAGTGTCCAAAAGAGCTGAGAGATGAGGACACAGGTCAACCTCAGTATGGAGATGTGGAAGAAGAAGAGCTTCTCTGCGAGTCAGTACGGGAATCTAAAGTGATTTTCCCCCTGATTAGTAAGAACCAAAGAGCCCAAAGTCTGTGTAGGAATGCCTGCTCTTGGCTACAGGGCTTTCCCGAATGCACAGGCTCCCTCTGCTATGACAAATTCAGCTGATTTGTGTAACAAACCATAAAATTAAATGTATGTCCGTAAGGGACTGAGACTGCCAAATGGATGCTCCCAAGTAGCCTTGCTTTGTTGATTTGCGGCACCATTTTTAGCCAAAGCTCCTGCACTGCTCTGAACATTTCAATAAAAATGGAATCTCACAAACCTTCCGAGGCTAATGGTGACTTCCAGCATTTAATCACAGAGCTCAGGGACCCAGGAAAGGCCAAGGTGTTAGATGGATTATAAATCATGGCAGCAGCTGTTATTGTCTGCCCCACAGACAGAGGGGAAGGTGCCAGGACAGGGGCCCCACAGACCTTGCAGGAAAGGAGAGAGTCCCACATGGACAAGGATGTCCGTAAGCCCCCCATGACCCCTTTCCTCCTTTAACCAATGCACCTGCTTTAATCTGACACCCATACTGGGCTTTGCAGTAAGTTTTCATGTAAATAAAGGTCCAAATCAACTATTTCAACAGCACTAGTTAATGCCACGAAATGATAGAACATTTGCATCAGGTCCTTCATTCCCATAAATCCCCACGGGTTACTCATTTATAGTTCACTGACATATTCCTCACTCAAAAACACTTAGGGGGCATCTCCAAAAATGGACAGATGCTGTCTGGCACACACCCTTTACTGTAGCTCTTAATAGGAAGTGTGGAAAAGAAATACTTTGGTGAACGTTTACTGAATTCTGACTCTCTATTAACCACCAGACATAAGAAGAGCAACCTTACATACAAGTAACTTAAAGAATAACAGAAGAGAAAAACACATAACCAACGTGAGTGTGATATGCTCAGTCATTTAGAATTTTTCACCTGTAAGTAATAGAATACCCCCCAAAATATAACTGAGGCATCAAGGGGGTTATTACTCTATCTCACATATCAAAAAACCTGAAGGATAAAATTCCCATGTTGGTTCAGCATGTCAGGAAATGCAGGGATCTGGTGCACCCTCTCTGTGATTCTCTTGGCTTACTCCTCATAGCTGCAAGATGGATGCTGCAGCTCCAAACATCACATTCTCACTGAACTGCACTCAATGGGCAAAATGAAAAGGACCACTCCTTTGCTGCCAAATCTTTCAAGAATCCCTTGGTAGATTTCCTTTCTTTTTTTAATTTTTTAATTTTTTTGTTCTAATTAGTTGTACATGACAATAGAATGCATTTATACGTTTTGATAGCTCATACATAAATGAAGTGTAATCTCATTTTTCTGATTACATAAATTTCAGGATCACATCGGTCATGCAGTCATACATGTACATGAGATAATTATGTCTGTTTCACTGTACTGTCTTTCCTACCCCCATACTCCTTCCCCTCCCTTCACTCCCCTCTACCTAATCTAAAGTAACTCCATTCTTCCCTCCCTGGCCCCCACTATTGTGAATTAGCATTCACATAGCAGAGAAAACATTCAGCCTTTGTTCTTGGGAGACTGGCTTTTTTCACTTAGCATGATATTCTCTAACTCCATCCCTTCTTGTTCCTTCTAGCACAATTAGAAAAGGTGCCTATACCTTAGCTATAAGTCAGGCTGGGAAAGAGAGTACCAATTATTTTCAGACTTGGTTGACAGAGGCAAATTCTTCCAGCAAGTAGGGAGGAGAGGAAATACCTGTGGGGGAGAAATCAGTAAGGTCTAGAGTACACATCAGATGCAATGACAGAGAAGCAAACCACAAGCTGTGGGGTGTGGAGGAGGCACACCTTAGATTAAAATTGAAAAACAAATGGGATTTAGTGAGACAAAGATGACAGTTGAAAGACAGGGTGGACTGCATGTCCAAGTAGAGGGCCAACATGAACAAAAGCATGGGACTGTGGAAAGGCAAGATGTGGACACTAATTTAGTGTGCCTGGAGCATCTGGTCCCTTCACATGCATTGGGGACCTGGTCACAAAGGCCTCCAGGGCTGTGTGCAGGAACTTGAACTTGCAAGGTAGGCCTGAGGTCATAAACTTGGAGGCTGGAGGCTAAGTCTAGCCTCCTGATGTGTTCTACTTGACTGACCACAGTGTTTGCATTTTGAATGGGACTCTGGCTGAACAATGCTACTGCTCCTAGCTACTATCTCACACCTGGCCTGATCCAGGGAGGGCTCTGGAGTTTGCCTCCCTGAATCGACTCTGGGGGTCCACAGTTCTGCATCTTCTATGGATTCTCTGGTGACAGTGGGGAAGTTGTATTTATAAGGACCAGATCAGAGATAAGAAGACCACATAGAAGGTACATTGTTCAGGAATCTTGGTTACAAATGTCAGAAATGCAACTGAAACCTGCTTAAATTCTTTAAAAGGATATATTTGTCCACATAACTTTAGAGTCAAGCACTAGATATAGCTAGATTAAGAGGTAGCATTGTGACCATAGGCCTTTCCACTCGGTATCCCATGTTTTAATTCTCAGGCAGGCCCTCTGCTGCTGGAGAACATGGTCCCTGGCAGCTTCAGCTGCTGCAATTCTTAAAATCATTGTCTCCAAGAAAAGAAAGCTTCCTTCCTGACAATTCTAACTGAAGTCCCAGGGAAGAATCTGATTGGTCTTACTGGATCATGTGACCATTCACCATCTAAAACACAACATTCATGTAAGGAGAATGTGCGGAGCAGAACAATAGTGATCAGAGGATGGAAATCCAAGAACTCCCATTTAGAAGGGCAAAAAGCAAATAGAAATTTGCAAGGAAGAGTGGTCTTAGAATTAAGAGAAGAATGAGAATCAAATGATATAACAGACACAAAGGCAGGAAAATTTGAACATCGTGTGGACAACTCTTTCAAATGCAACTAAGACATAGTTCATTAAAATAAAGTACAGCATCATAGCTGGTAGAATGTTGCATGTTAGGGGCATCACCTTGGGTGGGTCTTGGGGACTTAGGGTGGGTTAGGTAGTTGGCAGTGGTTGAAGGCAGGCATAGAAAAAGAGAAAATACAAACAAAATCATATATGACCTAAGAAATCTGGCTAAATGGAAAGCAGAAATTGCGAGAACACTGAGCAAGGAACAGGATCAAGATAAGTTGCTCTATGCTATAAAAGACTTGAATTCACAGATGGAAGGGAAGTCAGAAGATAAAGAAAGGGAAGTGAATTGTTTTTTAAAAAGGAAAACTAAATAACAAATATAATTACTAGACGCATCAAGTCAGTGTACATGACAACTGAAAATTTCTGCAGATTGTCTAAGTCCCCTATTTTTGATGTCCTATTCCTTCATGGTGATCAAAGAAATAGGAAGCCCTGCCACATCTGCTACATCCATTCATTCTTCCATCCATTCAACAAATGTCTGTTGAGCCCCAACCTGGCCAGGCACCAGTCCAGGTGCAAGTGATCCAACAGCCCACAAAAACTGGCACAATTCCTGCTTGCAAAAGTGTTGAATGTCCTCTGAGGTCTGCTGCCTGGCTGTCTCCTGACTTCTTAGGAACCTGATCCATAAGCTTGGCTTCCAGCTCCTCCTGGCATGGACAGATGTACCCAGGACACAGGGTATCATCTCTAACAGCTGGGACTTTGGGTCCTTGGATGACTCTGAACTTCGCAGTTTGCAAGTTGCTCCCCCATAAGTGAGAAAAGTCTAGCACAGTCCTTTCCTTCTCATCCTCTCACCATCTTTTTCTCTCTCTTGCAGAACCTAAAAGAAGGTAGAAAATAACAAAATTGCCACCACATGAAGCTGCCAGAAGAACTCCTAAAACAAGATGAATTTATCCAGATGACTCAACTAAAAATCCCTCCATGCCTCTTTTGGGCCATTGAGAGAAACACAACCAAGAGCAGCTATTGTTCTGGGCTGGAGATGGAGATCAAAGATGGACATGAGAATTGTCAGAAGGAGAGAGCAGGAAGAGTTGAGTTTGCAGACTCTGGAGTAGGTGGGACCACCTGAGTCTCTACCTGGGGTTCCCACCTATCGGCTTATGACACCAAAATCAAAGAGGCAGATGTCTCCTGCCTGGGAAGCAGTTTCCCCATTGGCAAATTGTAGTGCTGATGGTAACAAGCCTATGTCAAGAGCTGTGAGAGTGAGATGCAGTCTTCCAGCAACGGGCTTGGTGAGGAGACAGACCATGAAGGCTGAGAGGGGCTAGCCATGCCTTCCTTCCTGAAAGTTGGGAATTGTGGCCAAAAGAAAAAAGGATGAAGAGCAGATATCCAATGCTATCCCTGAACAATCCTGCAAAATACTTCCCAGGCAATATTCCCTGCTGTCCCAGGCAGCCTGGATGTGAAAGGCAGGAAGCATAAGATATCACTGTCCGCTTCAGAAATTGTGATTGGTGGGTTCCTAATTCTTTGAGTCTGAAGCCAAATGGTGTATGCCATATAGTTCAAGAAAATCTATCTTTCTTTTATAAAACATAATTCTCTGCAACCATTAGGTCAAAATCACTGCTACAGATTGGTTCCTCTGAAATGTCCAACACAGTCTTAGCATTTGGGACAGGACACTGTTTTTTGTTTTGTTTTTCTTTTTTTCCAGGAAGGAATCAAAGGGTCTTATTACCCTGAACAAAAGTGACTAAAGCATGATGATTTTCCTTCCAATCTTTTTCCTCAGTGGAAATTGACATGCGATGGAGTCGCAATCCATTCCTTTCAAGCCAGTGGTGTGTCATCCAGTCTCCATGCTGTGATCTCCATGGCAGCAGCCCCCAACCAGACCCCAAGGCTGCTGTGACCCAGGGAGCAGATCTGACTCTTTTCTGGTAATTGCAATCAACATAGACAAGCATGCTGGATGACTCGACCTCCGGGTTATTTCTGGGTTTGCATTCCACTTGTGTTTTGGCTCCACTCTGGTCAAATCCACCAGATGAATTCAGGCCCAGCTATTACTGTGCGCTGCTGCAAAATGACTGAGAAGCACCCTGGAATTTTGAATGGTGATCTTGGCGAGCTCTGATCTCACGCGGGTACATTTGCATGCTTCTGAGAAGGAGCTGATGCCACCGACTTCCTTTTCAGGTCAGTGAGGACCTGCCCTTCGAGCTGCTCCATCAGAGGTGGACCACTCTTTCTCGGCTCATCTTTTTGTGATGTCCTGAAACACACTCACCTGCAGCCACCAAACAGAGGCAGATCCTGGTGTGACAAGCTATTGCAAAGCTGAGCTATTGTACCCACATAAGAATGAGACCACGATAGGCCCTCCTGAGCAGTAACCAGTGGAATGATAGTGTCCAGAGATCTCAAGGCTAGGCCAGGTCTTTCCAAAACAAGAATTTAAAACTTCTGTTTGTTTTGTGCTGGGAAAGACTATGATGAGAGGGTGAAAAGAAAACCTGCAGACTGGGAGAAAATGTATGCAAGTCACATAGCTGACAATGTGTTGTAGGATATGTGTAGAACTCCCAAAATGACAAAGTGAAAAAAAAAATTTAATGGTCAAGATGGGCACAGTGACACAGGCCTGTAATCCCAGCAGCTCACGAGGCCGAGGCAGGAGGATCATGAGTTCAAAGCCAGCCTCAGCAAAAGTGAGGCACTAAGCAACTCAGTGAGACCCTGTCTCTAGATAAAATGCAAAATAGGGCTGGGGATGTGGCTCAGTGGTCGAGTGCCCCTGAGTTCAATCCCTGGTACCAAAAAAATAAAATAAAATAAAATAAAATAAAATAAAATAAAATAAAATAAAAAAGTAAAAATGATTAAAAGACATTAACTGATACTTCACCAAACAGAGACAGATAACAAATAAACACAAGAAAATTTGTGCAATATTAGTCATGAGGAAGATACAAATTAAAACTACAACAATATAACCCTACATACCTCTTAGAATAGTTAAAATAGAAAATAATAATAATGCTAAATGCTGATGAAGATACAGAGAAACTGAATCTCTCACACATTGTTCTTGGGAATGTAAAATAATACAACCATATGTCAAATAGTTTGTTGCAAAATTAAACAAGCAGTTACTATATGACCCAGGAATCACACTACTGGGTATTTATCCCAGAGAAATGAATAGATATGTTTATACAGAAAGAACTATATGCAAACACTCATACCATCTTTATTCATAACAACAAAATAGTGGAAGAAAACCCAAATTGGAGAATGGTAGAATAAACTTTGATACCTCCATGTAATAAAATACTAGTCAGAAAAAAAAATATATATATATATATCATTGGTGCACACAACCTCAAAGGCATTATGCCTAGTGAAAAAGTTAGTCTCAAAGGGTCACATACGTTTTACATATGATGTATTAGTCCACTGTCCATTGCTATAACAAAAGACGTAAGTCTAGGGACTTTACAAAGAAAAGAGGTTTACTTAGCTCATAGTTCTAGAGGTTCCATTGCAAGGCACAGGATTCTGCTTGGTTCTGGTGAAATCCTCATGGTGGATGGCATAACAAAGGCAGAAGGAGAGATCACATGGCAAAACAGGAAGTGGGAGATCAGGGAGGGGCCAGTCTTACAACCTCCAAGTTCAACCTGTTAAAGGTCCCATCTCTTCTCACATCACCACACGAAGGGCCCACCTTCCAACACATGAGTCCCTGAGGGTACACCCAAACCATCCCCCCAAAAAGCGCACTTATTAACATTCTCAAAATAATAAAACCACAGAAGTGAGAATAGATGAGCAGTTGGCATGGGAGGGAGAGAATGGGAGAGAAAAAATAGAGAGAGGGAGGAGGAGATCCTCTATGGTATTGAAACAGCCTTGTATCTTCATTGTGATGATGTTTACACAAATCTATACACAGTATAATACACACAGACACACACGAATGCAGATTTTTAAATGGTGATCTGCAATCCAGTGACAATTACTGTGTCAATGTCATTTCCTGGTTTTGACATTGTGAAGGGCTCAGGAGACCCTCCTTTACAACTTCCTCTGAGTCCGTTGTTATTTCAAAATAAAAGGTTACCAAGATCCTTCTACTCATCATCACCTACTCGTGTCCCTCGTTAGTCACTTCAGCATTGACTTGTGACATTAATTCTAAAGATAACCATTACTGTCAAAAAAAGGGGAAAAAAAACTCAAACATACAGCAGATCTCCTTTGCTTATTCTCAAAACAGTGCTGAGACCTGTCCTGGGCCACCCATGACCTGTACTCTCATCTGACCCTCTGCTTCTGACAGAAGCACTGTGGGTGAGCAGGACTGTCCACCTGGTGAAGCTGTATCCGCAGCACCAATCCCTGGAGATTCACTCTTGCTCTGTTGGCCATGAACTTATTCACTCTTAGAGGACATCACCTTTTCAAATAGTGCTACTTCTCAAGGTCGTGAAATCCATGTGTTTGCCACCATCCTTCAAAAACCACTCACACTTCGTATTGTATTTCTTTAACTCTTTTTTGAAACTTTTTGGATGCCCCTTCTTATTTGGGTCTATTGGAATTTGGTGAACAAATTTATTTACAGACATCTCTTCTATGCCCTTCATGAATTTCTAACACTGACTCATTTCTTCAAAGCTTTGGCCTTCCCATACTGGAGTCCATATCCTTTGAACTCTTGTTCAATGTAGGTCTTTATTAATAATTTAGTGGGCCTCCTCCTATGTGTTCTCTAAAGATCATTCCTTGATCAGGGCAGCAAATTAAATTGCACACATCCCTCCAAGTGCTGACCAGTCTGGGTTTTCTACAAGATACAAGGAGCCAACATACTTAGGGTCTAGGACCCCAGCCTCCTTCACGTGCCGATGATGTTAGAGCCACACATTTTCCCCTGGATTCTCTCCTTGTCTTATACATTTTTACCACTTGAAATCTGCATAAAATGGACACCAAGGGCAGCCTGTATCAAAGGAACTGAGAAGCTGTGTCCTAGAAACATCAGACAGAGGGGAGAATGTTCCCCAGGTTCCCAGGGCAGGCTGTGGCAGTGAGGGGCAAGGGTGAGGGCAGTGGGCCCTTATGTAGCCAGATGGGCAGTGAACCGTCTCCATTTCTTCTTTCTCAGGTTCCTCAGAGTGTGAAGCCCACAGTGACCCCTCACTTGGCTAACTCCAAAATGACTCAGAAAGGGATACAACTTCTGATTTGTTTCTAAAGCTCCTCTGAGTAATGGGCAGAATTTTCTTGTCCTGGTATGAAACACTGGGCAAATTTTTTGGCAAACAATCTATGGTGTGTATTATATCCTTTCTCTGGCAACTGATAGCCAGCACTTTGTGGATTATTTGGATTGTCCCTTTTTTGTGTGTTATTATACATTTTCATATTAATGCCCTTTCTCTCTCTTTTTCTTGTCATTCACTCCCTTATTTTGTGACAATTCCTATATGCTTATTATGGGCAAGTCCCTGGGGTGTGCTCTGGGGACACACCACAAATGAGACTTGGACACAGTCCCTGAACTTGAAAAGAAGCTCACATTCTTTAAGCAGGTCACATGACCCAGCCCATCCATCACACACTCCTGGCTGCAGTGATTGGTTCACAGATGGCAATATATCCAAAGACAGTTCAATCAGAGTTCACAAAGGCTTGCATTAGCTTCACCATGAGGACACCTTCCTCCCTGCCCCTTCTGTATCCTCAGCATGTAGAAGAGGGAAGCCTCAAGTAGAACCTTTTGCCATCTTGAAACCAGTGGAAGCTGAGCTTGGAATCAACAGAATGTAAACCAAGCAGGAAAGGGGAAGTGTGATTACATCATGTGATCCCTGAATCTCTTTGTACCTGATCTTCTCATTGACCTGTGCTGGAAGTTTCCATTTTGCTTATATCATGTTTAATTGGCTTTATGTCACTCCATTTGGACCAAATACTCACTGAAAAAATTAAAAGGATCAGGCCTCAACCCTTAAACCAGAGCATTTCAGCCCATTGGACAGGAAAACAGGGCTTACACATAGGGGATCAGAGTTCAATGGAGTTGTTTTCCATGACCATTTGCTCCTGATTGAAGGTAACAGCAAACTCAGATAGTGGGTGTTAAGGTTTAGATATGAGGTGTCCCCCAAAAGCTCATGTGTGAGACAGTGCAAGAAAGTTTAGACATGGGTCACTGGGGAAGTGCCTTTGGGGCATATGTTTTGTCTGTGGTGAGGGAGTGTGGTGAGGGGAGTTTCTCTCTCTCTCTCTCTCTCTCTCTCTCTCTCTCTCTCTCTCTCTCTCTCCTTCTTGGTTATGTCCTGAGCCACTTTCCTCCACCACACTTTTCTGCCATGATGTTCCACCTCACCTCAAACCCCAAGAAATGGAGCTAACTATCTATGGACTGAGACCTCCAAAACCATGAGCCCCCACATAAACTTTTCCTCCTCTAATTGAGCTTGTAAATATTTTGGTCACAGCAGCAAAAAGGCTGACTAAATCAGTGGGGCTCTCCACAGCTCAGCCTCCAGAGCTAAAGGGCTGCAACGAAGTTGCATGGGCCCATAGAAGAATTCTTAATATAATATCAAAAAAAAGGATCTTAGACTTAGTTTTTCTCTTTAAAAGCTCAATGGCCTTGAATAAGTCAATAACCTCTCTGGACTTTATTTTTATTTCATTTTAATATGAAATGAAAATAACTTGGTGTAAATGATCCCGTTCTAAACTGTGTGTGCCTTCCCACACCTCCACTGATGGGCCTGTGCTGCTATGGCTGATGCCTGCCCCTGGTGCCCCTGGTGATGGCAACAGGGGTAGAGAGGGCAGGTGTGCCAATGATTATGTTTACAAGAATCGTGCCAGTGATGTTGGTGAGGTTGGGGATGAGGACGGCAAAAGTGATCTCAGCACATCAACATGGGCTTGATTCCTCTCTCGTCTAACCCTGAGAACCACCTTCAACTGATCTTACTAAAGCTTCCCGAATCATAAATCTTAGAACCCTAGGAAAGCACCTGGTACAGCCTCTGACTTGAAGTCAGGCAGAGTCCAATAGTCCTCACCTTGCAGGTAAAACCACAGAAGCTCAAGTCTGCAGGTGGTTTTTCCAAAGTCACCTATTGGTAGAGGCAGTGGGGTGCCAGGTGTGAGGTTCTCACCTCAGACAGCTCTACCCACTTCATCCCCAGTTCTCACCTCCAGTTACCTATGCTGTAGACACACAGTTGGTAGCTGTCAACCCTGGGTGCATGAAAGTAGAGCTTCCCCCATGAAAGCCAGCCTCAGTTGCATTCCCAATCACCCTAGTCTCTGGGGATGGGATCTGTTTGGCTGAACTGAATTCCCACAATTCATTTGTCAAAGACCTAACACCCAGCAACATGGAACGTGACTCTGTTTGGAGACAGGGGTCTTTAAGGTGGATATTAAAGTAAAATGAGGTCATATGTGTGGCCCCTAATCCAATGCAACGGATGTCCTTGTACGAGAGGGATATTCAGGTGGGGCCAATCACAGAGGACAACCATATGAAAACACAGGGAGAGACCATTTACATGCCAAAGAGAAGCCTCAGGAAAAAATCAATGCTGCCAACACCTGACATACTACTTCCAGCCTCCAGAACTGAAGAAAGAAATTTCCTTTGTGAGGCCTCCCTGTCTCCCTTCCAGACACTCACACAGGGTCTGTACATTAGCGTTCCCTAACTCCCCCAGCTCCCTCTAACGAGCAGCATCAGGAATGTGCACCCTGTAAAGCGAACCCCTATTCCACAGCCCTCAGCCAAGACCCTGGCCACGTTCCACATGTGCAAACCCAGATTCTATTTCTCATCAGAGTTCCTCACAATGGCCAGGCCCTTCACTACAGTGTCTCCTAAGTACACCACTAGTGCTGATGCAACTTGTTCTTGTATTGGTTCTTCTCCACCCCCAAGATCTTCACCTCTCCCTTCCACCAAACCAAATCTAATCAAGCCTTTATCAAGCATTTGCTAGGCAAGGTGTGACGATGCCTCCCAAGAAAGATAGTTTTCAAGAACAGACTGTTAGGAGGGCTTTTCGCTCCTGAGGGAGACAGGGAGGAATGAGGGAGGAGATCCAGTTTCCCACCCCAGCCTTTGAGTTATACCAACCAGGAACCTATTCACACCACTAGTGGAAAGGGTGGCCAGTACTGGGTAAGAGCATGGTCCCAGACTTGGAAGAGCCTGGTTAAAATTCCAGCTCCTCTATTTCCTTGCTGTTCAAAAGAATATTCTAAAGCTGGGAACATGCAAAATACAAAGTTAGGCATTCTTTCAGCACAGGGCTGGGCTCTCTTTTGACAAGGCAGTTTTTACTTCCGTGGGGGCACAGGTTCACTTGCAAATTGTGGTTCAGTAAATACACAAATAATTTAGCTCTGGTGGACAGGTTATGGATTACGGTCTGTTGGGTATTATCCAGCTTTCTATCTTACCCTGTAATCTTTCTATATTAACTTTCTAGTGCTGATGTAACAACTGACCACTTTTGAAGGCTCAAAACAATGAGAATTTATCATTATAGAGTTCTAAAAGGCCAAAGCCAGTTTCACTGGGCTAAAGACAGGGCTAGTTCCTGCTGGAGACTCTGGAAGAAGATCTGCTTCCCTGTCTCATGCAGTCCCCAGGGGTCACCTGCATCCCTGAGCTCCTGCCTCTGCCTCCACCCTCTCAGCACTCTCCAGCCTCTATTTGTGTTCTTACATCTTCTCTCTCATTCTGACTCTTCTGTCTCCCTCTTTTAAGGATGCATTTGATGACACTGAACCTACCCAGATAATCCACAATAATTTCCCATCTCAAAACCCTGAACTCCATCACATCTGTAAAGTCCTTTCACTTGTAAGGTAACATATCCACCAGTGCCGGGCAAGAAGGGCGACCTCTTCTTTATTCAGCCTCCCTGCCTGCCTTCTATTTCTTTGCTAAATCATCTGCATACACTTAAGCTCTCTGATGCTTTTTGGATACTTTTAACTTCTTATTGGTTCCCTCATTAATTAATGAGTTAAATAAAGTCTTTGACACGAGATCCATTTCTATTTGCATGAGAGTCATGATTCACATTTTGAAAATTACACTTTAACATAGCCCTGTGACCCTAAGCGAGCTGCTTAATCTGTCCAAGTTTCCATTTACATAAGTGTTAATGAGGATAATAATAATATTTAACTTTGGGGGCTGCTTTTGCAGAGAGCAAATGAAACAAGGTATATAACGCAATTAGCCCAGGGCCTTGTGCATCTTAATCCCGCAATGAATGTTAGGTGATGATTCTGCTGATGATGCTGATGAGCTCTGGATAAGTGCTCTTGGCCTCAGCATCTCCACATCCCAAAGATGATCAGTGGTCTCTGCTTTCCCCTGTAGCTCGTTCTACCTTTATGATCAGAGCCATCAAACGTGAGCTGCCTTGATTCCGTTTGCAAAAAGGCATCCCTCCAGGTGACAAAGACAGTGCAACTCCAACTCTTAGCAAAGGGGTGCTGGCTGCTTTTGAGTCTCCACTCCCCGCCCTAGCGGGCCCCTCTGTGGCATACACAAATGAACAGACTGCCCAGGGAGGCCGTGACTGTGGCTCTAAACCAAGGGATGCTGATGAATATCACAGGAAACACTCCACACTGTTCTCTAGACAGAAGAAGTGGGGTGGAGTCATAACCCCAGCAGGAGGCAGGACTTGTCCTTGCATTCATTTCAACCACATCGTGGCAATTGCATCAATAACTGGGAAATGTGTTAGCATCAATAATACTACCCTTGCACGCACACACACACACACACACACACACACACACACATCCTGACAAACCTTAGCTCTGCCCAGAACTGGACAGACATCATGTAATAGCCAGTCTGACCTCCCATTGCTCATGCAGAAATGGACGGGTTTCTCTGTACCCGTGTTGTAACCTGCAGTCACAGAGGCACTAACCACGGGGTTGCTTGAACTCAGGATCATGTTTACACTGTAAATATATAAATGAGTTGTGTAAATAATTATGCTCACTCTTATTTTTAGGGGGGAAACCAAGGATAGAACTCAGGGGCACTTGACCACTGAGCCAAATCCCCAGCCCTTTTTTGTATTTTATTTAGAGACAGGGTCTTACTGAGTTGCTTAGCACCTCGCTTTTGCTGAGGCTGGCTTTGAACTTGCAATCCTCCTGCCTCAGCCTCCCAAGCCTCTGGGATTGCAGGTGTGCGCCACCACGCCCAGCTATTTCTTTTCTTCTTATTTAAGAACAGGGAAAGTCTTAATATAAGCAAAGCAGCTTTGCTACTGAAAGTACTGCTGCAATCAATAGTGTCCATATGATTTGGGAGCTTTGTAGAAATACGAGACATCAGGCCCCATCCCAGAGCAGCTCAATCCTGATCGGTGCTTTAACAAGATCCTCCAGTGATTCCAGTGCACACTGAAGTTGGAGAAGCTTTGCTCTAGAAACTTCCGAGCAGGAGCAGTGTGTGGTAATGTCATACAGCAGCTGTCCCTCATTGTGAGGAAAAATCACACCGTTGCACTAAACCAGTGGGAATGTCAGCAAAGGGAAGTTGCTGCAGGGTTCTTCCAATAAGCATTCACTCAGGGCCCTGAGACAATTCTAGGTGCTGAGGGTAAGCAATGGGGAGGAAGGAAGGAAGGAAGGAAGGAAGGAAGGAAGGAAGGAAGGAAGGAAGGGAGGGAGGGAGGAAGGAAGGAAGGGAGGGAGGGAAGGAGGAAGGGAGGAAAGATGGAAGAAAGGAAGGAAGGGGGAAGGAAGGAAGGAAGGAAGGAAGGAAGGAAGGAAGGAAGGAAGGAAGTGAGTAAGGGAGGAAGAGAGGAAGGGAGGAAGGAAGGGAGGAAAGGAGTTCCCTACCCTGGAGGATCAAATGAATAAACAAAATAGTGTGCGCGACTTGTCAGGGATGATAAGTACCACAATGAAAAATAAAATGGGATTAGGAGGAAGTTTTGTGATTTTAAATAATATGGTCAAGAGGTAATATTTATGTAAAGACCCAAAAGAAATGAAGAGGCAGGCTATGTAGATACTTGCTGGAACAGCATGGCAGATAAAAGGAAGAGCAAATACAAAGCCTCAAGAAGGACAAATCCCATCACGTCCACATGCTGATGAGGATCCACTGATGGCTGCTTAAGGGAGAGGGAAAATTTGCTAGTGATAATCTTGATAGGTGAGTGAGGATGAGCTCTAGCACACAAAAGGAGAGTCCAGCCCACAGGAGGAGCAAAGAGAGTCCAACCATAGTAACATGCTTTTCAAATCTGGAGAGCAGGAGAGAGCTGAAAGCCAGGCTTAACTAGGGCTGAGGTTTTGTCAGGCAGCAGCAATGAAGTGAAATGAGAAGATTGGTTGAGTCCACATGCAAGGGAGGGATTGTACTGGAGGACCATGACATTAGCTAGATAGAAAAGGACATGAAGACTCAAAGAAAATAAAGGACTATGAAAAAGTAAAAGGATCACTGGATTGTGGGTCCCTGAAGCTAGCCAACACTGAGGTCAGGGCACTGAAAGAATTAAACCAGGAAGTTGGAAGGTCCCAGAGAATGGGATTCTTAACACTGGGATCATGAAAGGCACACAGTGGCCATTCCAAGGTCCAGGCTGGGCCATTCCCAATATGTTGGCACAGCCACATGAGACTTCCATATTTTAATTAAGTCTAAAATCCAGTCCTTCAGTTTCATTAGCCACATCTCAAGAACCCTAAGGTCACATATTTTTAGGAACTATGCTACTGGGAAGTGCAAAAAGAACATTCTCATCACAGAAAGTTCTCTGGGGCAGCACTATCCTAGGCTATGACCATGGGAGTTTGTGACAATTGTCCTGATAAGAAAATTGACAAGATCATTGGAGGACACCGAACCACCTACACATATATGCACATCTTCAAAAATTGGGAGAGGAGTAGTTTTGGAGAGAGTGACGGGACCAAGAGCTAAAGTTTTCAAAGCTCTCTCTCTCTCTCAAAGTGGGGCATCAGACAACCGTTAGTTGGATGGCTCACAGCTGTACACTTTTGGTGAGGAGAGCATTCTCATGGTCTAGATGGACCACAAGGGAGCTAGGAGGACCCTACCCCATGTCCAGGTCTAGGGGCCACAAAACTGTGGGCAGCTACAAGGTAAAACAATGTCTGAAGGTGAGATCCAACTACTGTAGGTGGTTAGAAGGTAAATAGAATAATCAAAAGTGATTGAGGACTCAGGAGATTTTACGGATGGCTGATCATAGGTCCCAGAGCAAGATCTCTGTAGCCAGGGAACAGTGAGAGACAGACTCATAGAAGGGAGTGTGCAGAGCTTGATGCAATCCAGAGTCCAGGAGATGCACCAGGAACCAGAGCTCTGTGTGAGGACTGGCATGAACAGCAGAATTGGGCACTGTGAGATTGATCCCAATGGCCCCAAAGCAGGAACTGGGTGAAGCTGTGAGTGTTGAGGAAGAAACAAGGCACTTTACAGGAGTATGGAGAGTTCTGGAACATCCTCTTCCCTTCCTTCATCACTTACTCTGTATGGAAGTCAGAAAATGACCCAGAGTTCTGGGCACCTCCTGGGGCCAGTGGAGGAGCCTGGAGGCCTAGGAAATGGACTTTTGTCTCCTGAAACCAGTCAGCTAGGACCCCTTGCTGGAATGTTCCTGGAGGGGGACCTACCTTAAGCAGAAGCCATGCTCAGGGCCCAGCTCTGGGAAGGGAGCTGAGTGAAAGGCTGACCCTGACTGACTGCTGGGTGTCTCCACACCCCGCCTGCAAGTGTGACACATTCTGCCCGGAAGTCTCCTCTCCCTTTTCAAAGCCAAAGAATGACCATGGTCTGCTGCTTCAAGAGGCACCTTTTAAATATTCAACGTCTGAGATTAGGCCACCAACAGATTCAGTGTCCCGTGACGGTCTGCTTCCTGAGTCACAGATGGTGCCTTCTCTCTGTGTCCTCACATGGCAAAGGAGTGGGGAGCCCTCTGGGGTCTCTTTTATAAGGGTGTTCACCCCATTCATGAGTGCCCCACCCTCATGACCTAATATCTCCTAAAGGTCACTTCCTGGTGCCATCACCTTGGGGGCTAAGATTTCAACATGCAAATTTGGGGAAATCTGTAGCAGTGTCATTGAGTGTCATTCCCCAAAAGGAGAAAGGGAGGACCACCCCAGGCCAGAGGAACAGTGGGGTGCCTTGAAATGATGTGGTGTGTCTATGAGGCTGCAAGGGGCTGCAGAGACGGAACCACGGGGGCTCAGAAAAGAGTAACAGCAGGTGAAGCTTGAGAAGCAAAGGGTCCCAATCAAGATGGGTGCAATTGCCCATGCCAGTTCTCTAACTTGTCCCCGTGAGCCTTGTGCAGTCATGTTCAGATCTTTTAAGCAAAAGAACAACTCGGTCAGGACTGTGGCCTTCCAGTGGAAAGTAGGTTGAAGGAGGAGCCAGATTGAAGGTGGAGAAACCACCCAGGGAGTTGTTGTGATAAGGGGTTGAGGGAGGCAAGACGTTGGACGAAGGCATTGCTGGGGGATGGAAAGCTGGCTTGGGAGAGAGGGCCCAGCAGCATCCACAGGACTCAGGTGCAAGGTGGCCTGGATGCCAGGGTCGAAAGACAGGGGAGGCATTCACCATCTGCCCATTTGTGCATATTGCAAAGGACGGCTGAGCAGAGCTTAAAAATGCTCTAGAAAGTGCATGACCCAAGTCCAGGGCTGCTCGTAAGTTACCTGAAGCTCCCTTCTTTGACTCACTGCTGAACACTTGAACATTTCCTGAGAACCGTGCAATTGCAAAGCAAATACTTTTTCATTGCCCTCAGAAAAGTCTGTATACCACTGTGTGTCTACAATGCAAAGAGAGCATAATATTGACACCGTGTTAACCGTTATGCAACTTGTGTGATACCAGAGGCGTCAAACAAAGGACAGAAGACTTAGCAGGGGGAAAAGTCTACTTTGTGGAGGTGTCCATCCCTGAAAAGGGGCTTAAGCGAGGAGTAACTTTTCCATGGGTGGAGAGAGGAGATGACCGAGCTGAGACAGGTGGGCAGGCAAGCATTTCTCAGGTGTGTTTTGAGAACCCCATCCTGTGAGATGCCCGAGGACCAAAGGGCCTGAGGCCAGTAACCCTGGGGATGCAGCTTGCTCTACAGCCCCTCACGGAGGCCCTCAGGACTCTGGACACACTGCAGATTCTGAGAAGTCCTGTGCCCAAATACAATTTGCCGAGTGGCAAAAAGCAAACCAGTAGTTGCCTGGCGCTGGAGGTAGGTATGAAAGGGTTGATGGTAAGGGGTCACAAGGAAACGTTTTGGGTTCATGGGATGGTGGGCTACAAGTGAGTGTGTGTGTGTGTGTGTGTGTGTGTGTGTGTGTGTGAAAACTCATTGAACCACACACAGAAAATATGAATGCTTTGTTGTGTATAAGTCATGCCTTATTTAACATCATTTAAAATAAGAATACTTTGTCTTTTATTTGACTTTGGAGAGGTTTTTTATTATTTTCATTGATATTCCCTCAAAAGGCCTCTTTCTTGGAACACCATCTAAAGAAAGGCTGCTGTGTCAGTTTCCAATGGCCACTGCCACAAATTGCCACACATGAAGGAGCTTCAGATACGCTTCATACCTTGCAAGTTCTAGAGGTCCCAAATCTGAAAGGGGCTCCGCAGGCTCACAGGGAGGTGTCAGCAAGGCCAGGTCAGGAGCCTAGGGAGACTCTCTCCTTTTCTTTTACATCTTCTAGAGGCTGCCCACATTCTGGGCCCACAGCCCCCTCCTCTGTCCTCAAGGTCAGCAATCACATCACTTTGACCTTTGCTTCTACCCTGAGATCTCCTTCCCTGGCTCTGACCTACTTTCACTCGTAAGGCCTTTTGTGATTACCAGAGCCCCACCCACCACCCTCCCAGAAAGTCCGGGATGATCTCTCCATCTCCCAATCCTCAGCCTAACCACAGCTGAAAGTCCTCTGATCGCGCCAGATAACAGGCACAGGCTCCAGGCATGAGGATGCGGATGTTTTGGAGGCCACCATTCTGCTTCCCACACTGGACTTTTGTGTAAAGAGGAGCAGGGAGCAAGCCTGCAAGTGAAGACTGAGGCTAAAACACACCATCCAGGACCTGGATTTGTCCAGGTAAGCAATGGGGATGATTTGAATTGGTAAATCCACGTTTTAAAATTTGAAAGCTATCATAGGATATTTAGTTTTAAAAAAGTGGGGGGGGGGTAAGAATAATAACAGAATGAGACAGACATCATTGCCCTGTGTACATGTATGAATGCACAAATGGTGTGACTCTACTTTGTGTACAACCAGAGAAACAATAGCTGTACTCCATTTGTGTTCAATGAATCAAAAATTAAATTAAAAAAATATATTCCCCTGTTCCCAGCCATCTTTCTTTCTCTAAAAACCAACAAATGTCACCACTTTCTTATATATTATTCCAGAAATGATCCATGTATCTATATAGAGTTTTTATACAAATAGCAGCACCATATAAAAAAATTGTTCTTTACTTCCTATGTTTCCGTCACTAGTATGAACCTGTAGATCACCCCAGAAGAGAACAGCACCTTTCTACGAATGCCTAGCATTCAATTCTATAAGCCACTGGCTGTTCATTGAATGGCTTAGAGACATTTTGGAAGATTCCCAGGAGTTCCCGTTATCTATTTCTCTGTAACAAACCACCCAAAACTTAAAAGCATAAAACAATAGCTATTTTATTATGCTCACAAAAGAATTCTGTAGAGCTAAGTGGGGGCAGCTTGTCCACAGTGATCAGGGGCCCCAGTTAGGGAGGCTCAGTCAGCTGGGAGACGGCGGAAGGGCTCAGTCAGAGTCATGCAGCTGTGGCCTTGGTTGTCACATTAGCCAGGGTCCTTGGTCATCCTCCCCAGTAGATCTGCTGAGGCTGAAATACCCAGGAAGGCTCCCCACTCACATGCCTGCTACCCGGCTAAGTGGGCCGGAGTGTGGAAGGAGTGTCTCCTCTCTCTCTCTCTCTCTCTCTCTCTCTCTCTCTCTCTCTCTCTCTTGCACACACACACACACACACACACACACACACACACACAGCAGCTGACATGCCCCGGAATTCAGGCTCCAAGAGGCCGTGTAGACGGCAACTTAACCTCTAAGGACCCAGATCATCTCTTCCATCAGATTCCACCAGTCATCAAATCCCTAAACAAGCCCAGACTCCAGGTAAGGCAAATTAGATTTCACCTCTCAACAGGCAGAGACTTGTAGTCATCTTAATGTGCCACATTCAGTGACCAGATGTGCGGCCACTCTTAAAAACCACCATTATGAATTTACTAGACTTTATTAGCCAAGCGTCTATATTAGTCCACATTCAATAACTGTGATGAAATACCTGAAATAGTCAACTTTTAAGGAGGAAGGCTTTATTGGGGGTCATGGTTCGGAGGTTTCAGTCCATGGTCACTTGGCACTGTTGCTCTGGGCTTGTGGCGGCTCAGTACCTCGTGGCAGGAATCATGGCAGAAAAGGCTTGCTCACCCTGTGGCACCTATGAGGCTCCGCCTCCTGAAGAGTCTACCACCTCTCAGTAGCAGTACAGATTGGGGACCAAACACAGGGACCTTCAGGGGACATTCAAGATCCAAACAATAGCAGCACCATTGATGGCTACCCAGGTCACTTCAGATGTTTTGCTATTGCAAGTAACACGGCGCTCGGGATGTGCCGCAACTGTCACCTCACATGGGCAAGTCTGGAGAGAAAGTGCTGGAAGTGAAATTGGCAGGTGGAAAATTGGTTACTGAAGGTCTTTGAGTGGCTGAGTGACACAATCAAGGTTGAACTTTAGAAAATCCAACCCGGCTGCTCTACCCAAAATGCAGCAGAGGGAGGGAGGGGGCTGCAAGCAGAGCATCCAGTTGAGGGCACAGCATGGTAGACACCTTGCCTGCTACCATCTTGAACCCTGAGCAGAGGAACCTGTCGAGCCACAGCTGGACTCCTGACCCACAGAAGGAGTGAGATAAAAATGGGTTCCTCAAATCTCTCTGTTCGTCACAATTTGTCACACAGCAACAGAAAACTGACACATCCCCAGTGGACTTCACACTGTGTGGGCAGGACCACATCATGTTCCCCTCTCCTCTCAGCACCTCCTGCTGTGCCTAGAACACAGGGGGTGCTCAGTAAATATTTGTGGATGACTCATTGGATGAGTGAAAGTACATCGTGCCTGCAATATTTACGATATTTACTCTGTAAGGATTATTTAATTTGATTTTACTAAGATTGAGGAAAAAATAAGTGGCATACCCAAGATTCACATAAAAATAGAAGACATAGGCTGAAATTAGCCTCTCGTGGGACCAAATCCTGAGCTCATTCACCAAAACCAAAGGTGTGAGAGCAGCACAGGCTTCCAGCCCAGCCCCTCACCCACACCCAGGGCAGACCCCACTCACCAGTCCCAGCACAAGTTTGGGCTGAGCCCATCACAGACCTATTCCACTCAGCATTTCAGTTGCCACAAGCCATTGATCACTGCTGGCCCAAGAAAAGAAACTGATTTATCACCCAGCCTCTTTGCCTCTCCTTGGAATCCAGACCATCTTGCATAGAATGAATTTAGGACCCATTGCAAGCAACGTCTGCGAAATAATATGAAAGAAATAGAAGTGTGAGCCCAGGGAGAGGCAGCACACAGAAGAAGGAAGACCAGAGGGGAAGGTGAGGATAAGAAAACAAAAACCAAAACAAAAAACAATGGTCCTGGAACTTTCTATACAGAGGAAGTCTCAACATTTCCAGGCAGGAAATTCCTCTAACGACCCTACAACTGGCTTCTCCTATGGCTAAATCCCCACATCAGTTGACAGACTCCTCCTTGTGCAGTGATGGAATGCAGTCATTAGAACCCCTTTTTATTATCGTCACTGTCATGCCAATACCCCACTTCTCCCCACACACCCACTGGATGTTGGTGCCAGGGGTGTGATGGACTGAACGTTTGCCACAGCTGATATTTTTATTGTTTTTACAATTAATGTGTGTGTTTGCCTGAGGGACTGCAGGTAAGATATTTTGAACATTACTCTCAGAAAGGAAAGCTGACTATTTCAACAAGGAGTATGTGTGCGGCCCTAACCGTGACGGAGCCTTAAAGTAGAAAACAGATGGAAAAGCCAGGAACAGTCAATGAAAGAGTTGTTTCATTTTGAGTTTCTTTGTTGATAAATTGATTAAATCCTCTGTGCGCTAGGCTTTGCATAGACCAGGGTTACCAAATCCATTGCGCCTTTCCTGAAGGCATTACTAATTAATCACATCATTCTTTTCTCCCCGAGTCCCAGCTCGGTCTTGGAAACCATCCACTATGGAGTTCTAGGCAGCCAATACCAATCTATCATTTCAGATCTCAAGACGAAGCTGCTTGCCATCCAAGT
The DNA here is from genome assembly GCA_020662805.1 of Glaucomys volans. Lineage (NCBI taxonomy): Eukaryota > Metazoa > Chordata > Mammalia > Rodentia > Sciuridae > Glaucomys > Glaucomys volans. The sequence continues at coordinate 1,063 of JAJEJO010052749.1, read as the reverse complement.
GTGCATGCTGCCATGAATGTGACAGGGCCTTACAGGAGAAAGGAGACGCCCTGCCTCAACCCCATCCCATCAATATTTACCTGTTTCCAACTCACAGGTTATCCAGGAAAAAGCAGCAGAGTGAAGCTCTTATGATTAGGAGGAACCCAGGCCCTGCCTCTGAGTGCCCGGCTTTGAAGCCCCCCTCTGCTGTTCATGAGCCCTTGTGTACCTCAGTGTTGTCACCTGTGAAGTGGGGCTAATCATAGCACCTACCTCATAGGGCTACCACGATGATTAAAAGAGTTCCGTACAGACTGGGAGGAGCACTTGGCAAGCTTAAGCATTGGCTACTGTTTCTGATGTTTAGATGGCTTGATGCCCTTTGTTATCTGTGCAAAATCTCGCTCTCTGACTAGACTGTAAGTTGTTCAGTACTTTCTTTTTCTTTGTGTTTCCAGCACTGGATACAAAGCAGGAGCCAAGTCAGTGTTTATTTAACTGCTGAGTCAAGTTCCTCCAGCCAGGCTGGCATGCTTGCCATCCTTGACCCCTTCCCAGCCCACAATGCCTTGCACATTTTTGTCCCCTGTCTCGCCCATCATTTCCCACCCAACCCTCCATCCCATTAAGCTCCACTTTATCTTCTCCTTTCTTCCACGTTGCCACGTCAGCCCTATCCCACCAATATGCATCCCATCTTTCAGAACCTGCCCAGCTGGAGCAATCCTTCATCTGTACCCCAATAAATATTTTCAACTCTCTGCCTTCTGGGCACATGGTAGAACTATACCTCCTACGCTTCCCCCTATGTTGGGTGGAGCCATATGAACAGTGTGCTCGTGGCTGGAGGGTTTGGTGGCATGTGGGAGGCCTCCCCATCTCAGATCCCCCTTCCTGCCACAACACCCAGTGTGTTCCACCTGCAGCTGCTCCACTGGTCTGTTTGCTGTGAAAACAAGGTAGAGCAGGGCCCCCAGGTGGCCACGATGGGCTAAGAGCATGGATAAATAAATCTTTGCTAGGGCCCCACCAGTCACACCGTCACCTAGTCATCATCCTGACAGACACATTACTGGAAGTT